>JBBPBX010025042.1:23562-39196 GCA_038048925.1 Garcialebias charrua | reverse complement strand
ATCCTTGTGGGACATGCAGCTGGGCAGGAGCGTGTATGCGAGCTGGTGCACCTGCCGCAGACATAACATCCACTCCACAGACTGGGCAATGTCTCCTCTCGTTGTATTTTTAATAAATAATCAAAATAAAACTGTGCGATAACTTTGGACTTTTAGGGGCGGAGATTTGATTTGCTGGATCCGTGCAAACAGTTGCCGAAACGCACCCGGTCAAAATGAGAGAGGCCCCGGATCTTGTTCTGGCAGGATCCGTCTCAAATCAAACACGGGGTATGGTATAAAAATGAATGTCTGTGTAAATGACTTTAGGTCAAAGTTCAACTGACCACTAGGGAGCACAGGCCAGAGTATCTCTGGTTCTGGTTCCAAGTCCAGGTAATTGTTGAGGGTTGTGTCAGAAAGGGCATCTGATATAAAACACTTTTTTGAACGAACATGGGAGTGAATCTAAATTCATTCAACCTTTATTTAGGCAGGTTAATCCCATTGAGCCTCAAGGACTCATTGACAAGAGAGACCTGGCTACAAACAAAGAATGATGACAACAGCAACAGTAGAAAATGACACCAAACAGTGCAGCAGCTGGTTTTAACCGGTTCCAGTGATGCAGTAAATCATCTCATTCTTGTCTTAACTGATCAGAACCAGTCTGAACTGGTCAGAACTTGTCCGAACCATTCTGAAAGGACCAGTATGAACCAGTCACTCTGAACTGGTCAAAACTGTCTGAATCAGTCAGAATGAGATAGCCCATCTGGATCAGTATGAACCAGTCTAAACCAGTCAGAACCTGTCTTAACAGTCCCTTTCCCAATCTGGACTATGAACCAGTCTAAACCAGTCAGAACCCGTCTTAATAGTCCCTTTCCCCATCTGGATCAGTATGAACCATTCTAAACCAGTCAGAACCCGTCTTAATAGTCCCTTTCCCCATCTGGATCAGTATGAACCATTCTAAACGAGTCAGAACCTGTCTTAATAGTCCCTTTCCCAATCTGGACTATGAACCATTCTAAACGAGTCAGAACCTGTCTTAACAGTCCCTTTCCCAATCTGGACTATGAACCAGTCTAAACCAGTCAGAACCTGTCTTAATAGTCCCTTTCCCCATCTGGATCAGTATGAACCATTCTAAACCAGTCAGAACCTGTCTTAACAGTCCCTTTCCCCATCTGGACCAGTATGAACCAGTCTATACCGGTCTGTCTGGACTAGTCTGAATGGTCAAACCCATCTATGAACCAGTCTAAACCAGTCTGAACTTGTCTGAATTGTCCGAGGCCCATCTGAACCACTATGAACCAGTCTAAACGAGTCAGGACCATCTGAACCTGTCTGAACAGTCCCTTTCCCCATCTGGACCAGTATGAACCAGTCTAAACCAGTCAGAACTTGTCTTAACAGTCCCTTTCCCCCCATCTGGACCAGTATGAACCAGTCTAAACCAGTCAGAACCCATCTTAACAGTCCCTTTCCCCATCTGGACCAGTATGAACCAGTCTATACCGGTCTGTCTGGATTAGTCTGAATGGTCAAACCCATCTGGACTTTGAACCAGTCTAAACCAGTCTGAACTTGTCTGAATTGTCCGAGGCCCATCTGAACCACTAAGAACCAGTCTAAACCAGTCAGGACCGTCTGAACCTGTCTGAACAGTCCCTTTCCCCATCTGGACCAGTATGAACCAGTCTAAACCAGTCAGAACCTGTTTTAACAGTCCCTTTCCCCATCTGGACCAGTATGAACCAGTCTATACCGGTCTGTCTGGATTAGTCTGAATGGTCAAACCCATCTGGACTTTGAACCAGTCTAAACCAGTCTGAACTTGTCTGAATTGTCCGAGGCCCATCTGAACCACTAAGAACCAGTCTAAACCAGTCAGGACCGTCTGAACCTGTCTGAACAGTCTGGGCTCATCTGAAGCAGTATAAACCAGTCTGAACTGGTAAGAACTAGTCAGAACCAGTTAGGATCACTTTGAGCTAGTCTGACCAATTAAAATCAGTCTACATCAGTCTGAACTTGTCTAAATGGTCTGAACCAGTCTGAAGTGCTTTGACCAGTCAGGATCAATCTGAACCAGTCTGAACCGGTCAGAACTAGTTTGACCCAGTTTGACCCGGTCTGAACCAGTCCATCCTTTCCTAACAGCCTCAGGTCTTTGATTTCGGTACCAGAATTGTTTCTGGTCCGTAACTACGGTTCTGTTTGTGTGAAGTCATTGAACAGCAAAGTGCCACAGAGGTGAAATATTTCCCATAAGGCCTTGCTCCTGGGTGCAGTGATGTCACAGCAGATAATCTCTGTGTGACAGACGAGGCAGAGACACAAAGAGCGGGTTGGTTCTGACGAGGATTCTCTGATGGCTGCAGCTGATTGGACCACAGGCAGTTTGAGCTTATCAGCTGAGGCCAGGCGTGTTTGTTTCCCATGATCCTCGGCTGCTGCCTCCGCACCTCAACATGTCTGTTCTTAAATATCATTTAATCTATGACATAAGATGTGACGTGTGTTTTGTTGATTTTATTTTGTGACAAGAAAAAAACAAAAATGACCAAATATTAGTGATTCTGATATTTACAGACACAACCAACAAAACAGTCAACAGCTGGAATAAACAAAAAGTTTTCTAGTCTAACTGTAACCATGGCAACCACTGGGGAAATTGTTTGTTTGATGTTTCTCCAGACTGTTTGTGTATTTGTTTGTTTATGGGTGCTGAAATTAAATGGATCTATGATTGTCAAATAAAAACAATTTTTTATTTATTTACTTTATTATGGAATAAAAAAATTAAAAATCAACTGTCAAGTCACGATGTCAGCTGGTGTGATCTAGTTCTAGTTTCAGGTGTTTTAGTCTCAGGTGCTCTAGTTCCAGTTGTTCTAGACTCAGGTGTTCTAGTCTCAGGTGCTCTAGTTCCAGTTGTTCTAGACTCAGGTGTTTTAGTCTCAGGTGTTCTGGTCTCAGTTGTTCCAATCCCAGTTGTTCTAGTCTCAGGTGTTTTAGTCTCAGGTGTTTTAGTCTCAGGTGTTTTAGTCTCAGGTGTTTTAGTCTCAGGTGTTTTAGTCTCAGGTGTTTTAGTCTCAGGTGTTTTAATCTCAGGTGTTTTAGTCTCAGGTGTTCTAGTCTCAGGTGTTCCGGTCTCAGTTGTTCTAGACTCAGGTGTTCTGGTCTCAGGTGTTCTAGTGTCAGTTGTTCTAGTCCCAGTTGTTCTAGACTTAGGTGTTTTAGTCTCAGGTGTTTTAGTCTCAGCTGTTTTAGTCTCAGGTGTTTTAGTCTCAGGTGTTTTAGTCTCAGGTGTTTTAGTCTCAGGTGTTTTAGTCTCAGGTGTTTTAGTCTCAGGTGTTTTAGTCTCAGGTGTTTTAGTCTCAGGTGTTTTAGTCTCAGGTGTTTTAGTCTCAGGTGTTTTAGTCTCAGGTGTTTTAGTCTCAGGTGTTCTAGTCTCAGGTGTTCCGGTCTCAGTTGTTCTAGACTCAGGTGTTCTGGTCTCAGGTGTTCTAGTGTCAGTTGTTCTAGTCCCAGTTGTTCTAGACTTAGGTGTTTTAGTCTCAGGTGTTTTAGTCTCAGCTGTTTTAGTCTCAGGTGTTTTAGTCTCAGGTGTTCTAGTCTCAGTTGTTCTAGTCCCAGTTGTTCTAGACTCAGGTGTTCTGGTCTCAGGTGTTCTGGTCTCAGTTGTGCTAGTCCCAGTTGTTCTAGACTCAGTTGTTCTAGTCCCAGTTGTTCTAGACTCAGTTGTTCTAGACTCAGGTGTTCTAGACTCAGGTATTTTAGTCTCAGGTGTTCTAGTCTCAGGTGTTCTGGTCTCAGTTGTTCTAGTCTCAGGTGTTCTAGACTCAGGTATTTTAGTCTCAGGTGTTCTAGTCTCAGGTGTTCTGGTCTCAGTTGTTCTAGACTCAGGTGTTCTAGACTCAGGTATTTTAGTCTCAGGTGTTCTAGTCTCAGGTGTTCTGGTCTCAGTTGTTCTAGTCTCAGGTGTTCTAGACTCAGGTGTTCTGGTCTCAGTTGTTCTAGACTCAGGTGTTCTAGACTCAGGTATTTTAGTTTCAGGTGTTCTAGTCTCAGGTGTTCTGGTCTCAGTTGTTCTAGTCTCAGTTGTTCTAGTCTCAGGTGTTCTAGTCTCAGTTGTTCTAGTCTCAGTTGTTCTGGTCTCAGTTGTTCTAGACTCAGGTGTTCTAGACTCAGGTATTTTAGTCTCAGGTGTTCTAGTCTCAGGTGTTCTGGTCTCAGTTGTTCTAGTCTCAGGTGTTCTAGACTCAGGTGTTCTAGACTCAGGTATTTTAGTCTCAGGTGTTCTAGTCTCAGGTGTGCTGGTCTCAGTTGTTCTAGTCTCAGGTATTCTGGTCTCAGTTGTTCTAGACTCAGGTGTTCTGGTCTCAGGTGTTTTAGTCTCAGGTGTTTTAGTCTCAGGTGTTCTAGACTCAGGTGTTTTAGTCCCAGGTGTTTTAGTCTCAGGTGTTTTAGTCTCAGGTGTTCTAGTCTCAGTTGTTCTAGTCCCAGTTGTTCTAGACTCAGGTGTTCTGGTCTCAGGTGTTCTGGTCTCAGTTGTGCTAGTCCCAGTTGTTCTAGACTCAGTTGTTCTAGTCTCAGTTTTTCTAGTCTCAGGTGTTCTAGACTCAGTTGTTCTAGACTCAGGTATTTTAGTCTCAGGTGTTCTAGTCTCAGGTGTTCTGGTCTCAGTTGTTCTAGTCTCAGGTATTCTGGTCTCAGTTGTTCTAGACTCAGGTGTTCTAGTCTCAGGTGTTCTAGTCTCAGGTGTTCTAGTCTCAGTTGTTCTAGTCTCAGTTGTTCTAGACTCATGTGTTCTAGACTCATGTGTTCTAGACTCAGGTGTTCTAGTCTCAGGTGTTCTAGTCTCAGGTGTTCTGTCTCAGTTGTTCTAGTCTCAGGTATTCTGGTCTCAGTTGTTCTAGACTCAGGTGTTTTAGTCTCAGGTGTTCTAGTCTCAGGTGTTCTGTCTCAGTTGTTCTAGTCTCAGGTATTCTGGTCTCAGTTGTTCTAGACTCAGGTGTTTTAGTCTCAGGTGTTCTTGTCTCAGGTGTTTTAGTTTCAGGTGTTCTAATCTCAGGTGTTCTAGTCTCAGGTGTTTTAGTCTCAGGTGTTTATTGTTTCAGGTGTTCTAGTCTCAGTTGTTCTAGACTCAGGTGTTTTAGTCTCAGGTGTTCTAGTTTCAGGTGTTTTAGTTTCAGGTGTTCTAGTCTCAGGTGTTCTAGTCTCACATATTCTTGTCTCAGGTGTTTTAGTCTCAGGTTTCCTAGTCTCAGTTGTTCTTGTCTCAGGTGTTCTAATCTCAGGTGACTCATCAACTTCATCCTTTGTGTCTGCAGGCTAAAGACAGCGATGATGATGAGGAGGTGGTGCAAGTCGACAGGGACCACTTCATGGATGAGTTCTTCGAACAGGTGAGACATAATCACAAACACACACACCTTTTTAATCACTGTGTTGTGTGTCTGATGATGGTTGTGGGTCTGTGGATCTTTGTCAGTCTTTGAATCCTTGTAGGCCTGTGGATGGTTGTGGGTCTGTGTATCTTCATGGGTCTAGGTCCAGATGTTGAACCCCTGTCTCTGTGGACCTCCTGTTTTCAGGTGGAGGAGATCAGAGGCTGTATAGAGAAGCTGTCGGAGGATGTGGAGCAGGTCAAGAAACAGCACAGTGCCATCCTGGCCGCCCCAAACCCTGACGAAAGTAAGACTTCAACACAACAACAGAACCAAACACTCGAGTGGACCCTCGAGTCATTTTACAAACACTCAAGTGGACCCTCGAGTCATTTTACAAAAATCTCAGACAAGTTGACTTACAACTAACACAAAGTGACTCCGTTCATAGAAAACAGAAGAACGTTGGGTCTTTTTGGGTTCTGCAGTCTTATGTCAGCTCAGTCTAACACTCAGGTGACTCACCTGTATTCTCTCCTCAGTCTGGTTTCCATGGAAACACTCGTCATATAGGGGTTTAATTCCTGAGCTTTTGATTAACAGCTCACCGAGCATTTGGGAGCTTCCATGTTGTGTCCTTCAGAAAAACTTCAAGAAGATTTGTCCAGGACTGTGTCAATCATCAGGACATGGTTCTGATCAGGTTTTCTAACTTCAGTTGTCTGTTCTCAGAAAACCTTCAAAGGTTTTGGTTCAAACATCTGGAATATCTAGACTGAGCCCGTCTATGTGCCGGTCCCAGCACTGTTTCTGTTGGTGCAGGTTCAGTAGAGAGCAGTTCTTCAGAATCTCGGATCATAAGTTCAGGTACATAAGTCCATGTCTATAAGTTCAGGTCCATAGGTTCATATTCATAGGTTCAGGTCCACAATTTTTTTCTACTCTGACTCTTGCTCAAGGCGGACCCTCCTGCTCTCCCTCTCCCTGTTCTCCTCTTCTTCCTCTTTGCGCTCTGTGTGTTTTAAGATCCTGGTACATATCTCCTGAACGAAAAATACGATTATGGACCTGGTGAGCTGGATTTTCAACCTGGTCCTGGAGAACCCTCGTTTCTGGCTGAGACTCACACTGCAGGGAACGTCAAAGATCCATGGGGAGTTTGGCAGCTGATGTGCCTCTCAGTTCCATCTCAGGAGGACGCCGAAGACATTTACATACAGTACTGTATTTGGATTTATGATATCAGGGGTTCTGCTCTTTGGCATTGGCGGGGCTCTGTTTCATCGACTTTTGAAGAAGACTTCGGCAGCTGTTTTGGCCATGACAAAGCTTCCGAGTCAGTATGAAGGTTTGGTTCGTGCTATGAGGACTCAAAATCAGCTGATTTACAAGCTAAACCATAAGATGGAGGCGATTTGTGAGAATCACAGGCCACCTGCCACTTCTAGGACTCGTCAGAATGTTGGGATCGACCTTGAAGAAGGCTCATGACACGGATCAGTGGAGCAGAATACCCAGAAATTTGGCCATTTTTGAGCGGAAAGTTCCAGCAGGACTCATGGCTGACAAGAAAAAAAAACAGTCTGCCAGAAGAAAAGTCAACAATTATGGCTTATCTGAATCTGAATCCCCCGTTTGGCCCCGGATACGAGCCGACTATCATATTTCTCCTGGGACATGGGTAACTAGGGACAAAAGCTTTGTTTATCACACCCCCACCCTGAGAACTTCTGTACAGGCTTATCAGAACTGTGGCCTATCTGAAAGTGCTCATGGACAAATTTCCACACCTTGAAGTCAAATGAATACTTTTTCTATCTAAAAGTATTCTGATAAAGAATAAAGGGCTGCAGATTTTAGCAGCAGCAACCTGCACTCCGCCCATCTTTTGGATGACTGTACGAACATAATCTCACTATACAATGATAATAAAGCTCATTCTGATTCTGATAAGTTCAGGTCCATAGGTTCAGGTCCATAAGTTCAGGTCCATAGGTGCAGGTCCATAAGTGCAGGTCCATAAGTTCAGGTCCAAAAGTTCAGGTCCATAAGGTCAGGTCCATAGGCTCAGGTCCACTAGGTCCATAAATTTAAGTCTAAATTCAGGCCCATAATAATATATATAATAATAATCATTTTATTTAAAAGCACCTTTCAGGACACCCAAGGACACTTAAAAAACCAATACAGGCCCATAAGTACAGGTCTATAGGTTCAGGTCCATAGGTTCAGATCCATAAGTTCAGGTCCATAATTCCAGGTCCATAGGTTCATGTCCATAAATCCAGGTCCACAGGTTCAGGTCCATACGTTCAGGTCCATAAGGCCAGGTCCATAAATCCAGGTTCCTAGGTTCAGGTCCATAAGTCCAGGTGTTTGTGATCTTCAGCAGCTCGATTCGGAGACTCAAAGTAAAGTCTCATCCCATTACATGCATCTTGATGAGGTCTGCGGCTCAGAGTCAGAACCTCAGAGGATCTTGGTGGCAGAACGCCACTGCAACACCACCCGTCACTCTGCTGGTCCTCCTGACTCCTGAGGACATTCAAGCATTTCTGATTTGAGAGCACGAGGCTTGGGCTGCTGCATGTTCACCATGACCTTGACTCTCTATGACTCAGCAACAATGAGTCGATGGCACCAATGAGGCTCGGTACTGAGACCCAGTACTGAGGCCAGGTACTGAGGTCTAGAGCTGAGGTCCAGTGCTGAGGCCCTGAGCTGAGGTCCGGTACTGAGGTCCGAAGATGAGGTCCAGTACTGATGTCCGGAGCTGAGGTCTGGTACTGAGGCATGATACTAAGGTTCGGTGCTGAGGCCCGATACTGAGCTCTGGTACTGAAGCACGGAGCTGAGGTCCAGAGCGGATGCCCAATACTCTGGTTTACAATGTTTCAAACCTGATTTCAGATTAATAAATGATCGAACATTCTCCAGGGTTCTACTCTGAACCAGGTGGTTTCATTCAGGGCGTGTTTCAGCTCATCAGAGTCCAGATTTCAGCTCAGACCAGCCTCAACCCTTCAATGTAAGTTCAAACCATTTAAAGAAAGTGGTTCAGTGTTGGAGCTGGACTGGTACTGGTACTTTTTCTCTCTGTGCTCATCTAAACTCATATAAACCTAAAAGTATTTTGAAAAGGATAAGAAGCCGCGCTCTTAAAGAGCTGCAGCTACGTGCACTCCGCCCATCTTTCGGACGACTGTACGGACATAGATAGATAGGATAGATAGATAGATAGATAGATAGATAGATAGATAGATAGATAGATAGATAGATAGATAGATAGATAGATAGATAGATAGATAGATAGATAGATAGATAGATAGATAGATAGATAGATAGATAGATAGATAGATAGATAGATAGATAGATAGATAGATAGATAGATAGATAGATAGATAGATAGATAGATAGATAGATAGATAGATAGATAGATAGATAGATAGATAGATAGATAGATAGATAGATAGATAGATAGATAGATAGATATAGATAGATAGATAGATAGATAGATAGATAGATAGATAGATAGATAGATAGATAGATAGATAGATAGATAGATAGATAGATAGATAGATAGATAGATAGATAGATAGATAGATAGATAGATAGATAGATAGATAGATAGATAGATAGATAGATAGATATAGATAGATAGATAGATAGATAGATAGATAGATAGATAGATAGATAGATAGATAGATAGATAGATAGATAGATAGATAGATAGATAGATGATAGATAGATAGATGATAGATAGATAGATGATAGATAGAGCCTGATCAAGAAAGGTCATCAGAGACTCTACTTCCTCAGACGGCTGAGACGAGCTGGTCTGAGTAGCCCAGTCCTCACCTCCTTCTACAGGTGTGCAGTGGAGAGCATCCTGTGCTCCAGCATCAACGTGTGGCATGGAGGCTGCACAGTTGCAGAGAGAAAAGCTTTACAGAGAGTGGTGAAGGCTGCACAGAGGTCTGTTGGAGTCAGTCTCCCCACCATCACAGACATTTACACCTCCAGATGCAGGAAAAGAGCCACCTGCATCATGAAAGACCCCACTCACCCAGCACACACACTCTTTGCCCCACTCCCTTCAGGACGGCGGTTAAGGAGCATCAAATGTAGAACCACTAGACTGAGGAACAGCTTCTACCCTGAGGCTGTTAGACTCATGAATAAATAAATAATGGGAGTAATCACTGCAAAATATCACAACATGCTGATGCTGATCTGGTTTCTTGTTGCTGTGTTCATCTGTGACCATCTGCTCATACAGACTCGTGTTTGTGCTGCTGTTTGTAATGATGTTTTTCTATTAAATTAGGGCTTAGTGTATTTCTAGTTTATGTTTTTCTTAGTTATATCCTAGATGTTGTTACTGTTTTTCTCTTACATTTTGTTGTTGGATGTAACTGGGACCTTGTGTTGGAATCTTGTTTCATCACATGTACCACATGCGGTGCAAATGACAATAAAGACCCTCTGACTATCTCTGACTCTGAAGATTCAAACCTATTGAATTGTTACAGGCTAGTTCAAACTCTGAAAGTACAAACATTTTCTTAAGATACCTGAAACAGAGCTGTGTGAAGTTGACACCCCACCCACATCAAAAATTAAAGCAAACAGTCTGAATGGTTAGTACTCCGTTAGTGCTGGTTTGTGCCGTTATGTAATGTTGGAAAAATCGACGTATAAGTCGCACCGGCCTATAAGTCGCAGGGCTTAGAAATGTGGGCAAAAAGTCAGAGTCAGAGTCAGAGAGTCAGAGAGAATTTATTGTCATTTGCACCGCATGTAGTACATGTGTTGAAAACGAGATTATGTACACAGGGTCCCAGTTACATCCAACAACAAATGCAAGAGAAATACAATAATAACATCTAGGATTAACTAAGAGAGACATCACATCAGCTAGTAATACACTAAGCCCTAATGTAGTAGAAAAACATCATTATAAACAGCAGCACGAACATGAGCAGATGGTCACAGATGAACGCAGCAACAAGAAACAGATCAGTACAGTATCAGTATGATGTGACATTTTGCAGTGTTTATTCTTATTATTTATTTATTCATGAGTCTGACAGCCTCAGGGTAGAAGCTGTTTCTCAGTCTAGTGGTTCTACATTTGATGCTCCTCAACCTCCGTCCCGAGGGGAGTGGTGCAAAGAGTGAGTGTGCTGGGTGAGTGAGGTCTTTCATGATGCAGGTGGCTCTTTTTCTGCATCTGGAGGTGTAAATGTCTGTGATGGTGGGGAGACTGACTCCCACAGACTTCTGTGCAGCCTTCACCACTCTCTGCAGAGCTTTTCTCTCTGCAACTGTGCAGCCTCCATGCCACACATTGATGCTGGAGCACAGGACGCTCTCCACTGCACACCTGTAGAACGAGGTGAGGACTGGGCTTCTCAGACCGGCTCGTCTCAGCCGTCTGAGGAAGTAGAGTCTCTGATGACCTTTCTTGATCAGGCTGGTGGTGTTATTGCTCCAGCTGAGGTTATCATTCAAGTGTACACCCAGGTATTTGTAGCTGGAGACCACCTCCACCGCAGATCCACCTATATACAGTGGGGTGTGGGTGTGTTTGTTCCTTCTGAAGTCCACAATCATCTCCTTCGTCTTCTTCACATTCATGTGAAGGTTGTTCTCTTTGCACCAGCAAAAAAAAAAAGGTGCAAAAAGGTGCGACTTATACGCCGGAGAATACGGTATGCTTCATATTGACCAGTGACACATACAGATATGCTATCTTGATATTTTTATTGCACGTCTACAAAGTTAGCATGAGTTTCATAACTTTTTTTTACACTTTTTCAAAGTGTCCTCCTGTAGAATCCTGTTCCTATCTGCTTAGAAAAGATATTTCCCTAAACTTCATTCTGCTGATGATCCCTGTCTGAGATCAGTGTTGGAGAAAATTATGTCACAGAGTCTTTTCAGTGTTTTACGTTCCCTTATCAGTCAGTCACTCGGTGCAACACATGACTATGGGAATTGCGCCGCCGCGCGGTTCACCTGAAGTAATACATTCACGCATTTACGGCAAGTGGGCGTCAGCGTCACCACACAGGCCCCGCCCTCTTGGTATAAATATGCGTGCGCCCATCTATCTTTCTCTTTTTGCCTTTCACCTCGCTTACACCTGAACTTCGTGGGACTCTCTGTGACTACATCGCTCGACTGGAGGTGAGCTCGCTCCCTACGCTGAGCGTACAGAGACATTTCCTACGTACTGCTGGGCTAGTGAAAGCTAGCCCAGTGCCTTTTATTTAACCTTGAGGTTTTTCTTCTCTCTTCGTAGCTGCTTCGCTCAATGGCGCTAACTACGTCGCATCGCTACCTATCTAACGGAGTTAGCAGGCTAGCCAGCGAAAGCGACTCGACGAAGAGGACGTCTCCGGATCACGTTAGCTCAGCTAACGAGCTCGACTCTTCTCAGCCATGGCTCCAGAGAAGGGAAAGCGAAAATCCAAAAATTCTAAGAAGACCAGAAGGCCAGTGAGCCCCAGATCCCGAGCCTGCCCCAGCAGCTGCGGCTACTCCCTTTCGGCGACGGACACCCACGAGGCCCGTCCCGTCTGCCTGGGGATGTTGCACGCTAAGACAGCGCTGGAATCCCCCGAGTCCTGCCCTCACTGCAGCCAGATGCTTGAGGCTGTGAAGAAGCGTAGAGTGGACATCGTGGTCAAGGCCATGGGTGGCGGCACAGGACCCAGACCTCACAGATGCCCCTTTTCCACTTGCTCAGCCCAGAGCGGCTCAGTCTGGTCCGGTCTGGTTCAGTTCGGCTCGGCTCACATGTAGGTTTGTTTCCATTCACTACTGCAGCCCTTCTGTGGGCGGGGTGTAGAATCTCACTCGTCCTACCACGTGGTGGCGGTAGTGTTACCTCAAGCTATTTACTAGCCACCACTAAACGTTAGAAGAAGAACACCCTGCAGGACCTTGTCTCACCACCTGTTGGCGGTAATGTCCCTTGAGCTATTTAATGCTCTAATCTTACTTTATTGCCTTTTCAGCTTGTTTTAAACCCCTGTGTTTTCCATTTTGTTTCTTTATAATAAAGATTATTCTCATATATGCACAAGGATCCTGTTAACATTGCTTAACACATCGATCGCACTGCCCTGTAATCAGTTAAACTATTTTTACAGTAAGGTACAGATTAGGAATTAATTAGGTTTCAATTGGCCCTGTAATATTAAAGGTTAGTATTTCATTAAATTTAAACGGTAATATTTTGTCAGGGATAATTCAAAGTCAAATGCAAATGGATAATTTGGTTTAAACTGTCCCTTAAACATTAAAAGCGTGTTTCTTTAAACGTAAAAACAAAGTATTAATAATTAAATGTTTGTTGATCAGGAAACTCGTTTAGGCATCCAAGAACAGCTTCATCGGGGTTGATGTGACGTCTGTGCATCCTTGGAAAAGCTGCTGCACCACGACCCGACATCAGGATGGATGGATGGATGGGTTGATGTTGACGTATTTGACGTCTGTGCATCCTTGGAAAAGCTGCTGCACTACCCATGACACGACATCAGGAAGGATGGATGGATGGATGGATGGCTGTTCAAATCTAATAATCTTTTTTCTAACCCTTTAAAGGGCAAATGCAAATGGAAAATATTCTTAACTTCCAGTATGTTTTTAAACAAACACTATACTGTACTGTAGACACTTAACATTGTAAAATATGTTTAGGAAATTATTGTTCAATGAGACCACTTAAGAAAAAAAAGTTTATTATGAAAACTAAGAAGTGAAAAAAGCACAAAAATAAATACTGCATACACCTAAATGATTTTTTTCTTGTTGTCTCATGTGCTTCCTCCAGAAGACAAAAGTTGATAAATTCTGGTGTTGACTTCTTCGTCTTAACTGTAAAAAAAGAAAAACATGGTTACCGGTAATTCAGTCTAGAAACAGTTTTATATGTAGATATATTTTATAAGATATATATACATATATCAAATATATCAGAAACCACAAAGCAGATATTTTTCAAACCAACACAGTGTAATCACTACATGTTTATGTACACACTGTAAGCTGTTGAAGTTATTTGAATTAAAATTCGATTTTTTTATAGACATAAGTGTGTCGACCTAGCTTCTTTTTTTTCTACTAGTATTTAACACATATCTTATCTCAGAAACCACAAAGCAGATATTTTTCAAACCAACAGAGTGTAATCACTACATGTTTATGTGCATACTGTAAGCTGTTGGAGTTATTTGAATTAAAATTCGATTTTTTAATAATTTATTTTCGAAGCACATGTGACAGGTTTGGAATTAGTCAAAACAAATCAATTTAAATCCAGCAGATTTGACCACAACGTGACATTATTAAGGACTTGTTAACCTGAGGAACCCTCGTGGTATAAAGCCAGCTATGAAATATATTTTTTAAGCTTTTATTTAGCTACATTTAAAAGAAAGAACGCCGATCGACCCCACCCGCGCGTGCATGTGATGTGCACGTGTCGACCTACTTTGTTAAATCCAGCTGATTTGACCACAACGTGAAATTATTAAGGACCTGTTCAGCTCAAGCACCCTCTTGATATAACGTCAGCTATGAAATGTATTTTTTAAAGCGTTTATTTAGCTACATTATAGAAATAAAGCCGGCTCACGTGCGCGCGCGGGCGCGCGCGTGCACGTGGCGAAACTACTTTTTAAAATCCTGCCGTTTTGACAACAACGTGAATTTATTAAGGAATAGTTCGGCTTAAGACACATCTTTGCTATAATTTTAAATACAAATAATTGTTTTTACCGTGTTAATCTTGTAAAGTCCTTCCGTCTTTGCTCCCTCGCGGCAGCCACTTCCTCAAACTCAGTCCAGCCTCCTCCCCACGGTTCGGGTCCAGCCGGCCTGGACCCTGCTCTGAGATGAGTCCGGAATCTTGGCGCGGCGCCGCACATCTGTGAGGTGGAAATGCTCTCCAACGCGCGTTTGGCACGCAAATATGACGTCACATCCGACCCGAGCCACCAAGTGGAAAAGGGGCAAGAGGCACTCACTCCCACACCGGAGCACGAGGCCGTGGACCTGGAGGACAGTGGCCAGGTGGACTAGGGGACAGTATGGACATGGCGGCCCCCCGTCGGGGACTCCACCGTCGAGTTTGACACGCGAAGCCGGTTACGCGCTGACGAGCTCTCGCTAAAATTTCAGACGATGAAGCTGAAAACGAGGACGAGAGGGAAGAAGAAGACTTCTCCCAGAACCCGACGACAGCTCAGCCAGGGACAGATGTCTCCATCCCCGCTCTGTTCGACTTGTGTCGCAGAGCAGCGGACACGCTGCGGATCGGCTGGCTAGAACCCCCATCTTGTCAACAGGTAACGAGGTTGGCGGGGAATTATTTCTTCGCAAAACAGCAGTCGGCCACGAGGCACAGGATGCCGATTTTTCCGGATTTCCTGCTCACTCGCACCTGGGCCCCAGGGCTCCCATGCTTCTGCCTCTCTCCCAGTTCCTCGACGTCGCCGGCATGGAGGCAGCAGGAATCGCCACCGCCCCGCAGATGGAGGACACGGTGGCGGCTCACTTGGCCCCCAGGACGTCGGGCGCAAAGCCAACTCTGCCCAGCAAAGCCTGCTGCGCCTCGGCCTCCCAGCTCGAAAAATGTTACCGAGCTCAGGGTCTCGCGGCCATGAACGCTTCGGCCATGATGCAGGCCTACTTGGCAGAGAAGCTGCAGGATCTCCAGCAAACAACGAACAAAAAGGCTGCGGCAGAGATCCTGGAGGAAGCCCGCAAGACGACTGACTTTGTCCACCGGATGATGGGAACCGCGGCCATCGCTCAGGGGAGATGCATGGCCGAAGTGGTAATCGCCCAGCGCCACCTGTGGCTGACCTTGACTGACCTGCCGGAGGGCTAGCGGTACCCCTTCCTCCACCACCCGATCGAACCGTCTGGACATTTCGGAGGGGCTCTGGAGCGTATCCAGACCAGGCATGAGCAAAGCCGAAAACAGGCCGAAGCCCTACACGAGGGGATGCAGAGATAAGCTTTCGCACCCCCCAGAGACACCAGTGGGAGCAGGGCCGCGCAACCTCGACACAGTTCAGCCACACGCCGTCCCCCGCAAAAAAGGTCAGCTTATGACGGGGAGCAACGGTAGAGACCCGTAGAAGGACCACCTCAGGCTGACCAGTCGTGGGCCAGGAACAGGTTCGTTCCTCGCCAAGCGGTTCCGCCGAGACCTTCCTCGACGAACCGGG
>JBBPBX010025042.1:0-23012 GCA_038048925.1 Garcialebias charrua | reverse complement strand
TCAACAGTCTGTCAAGGCCTCCAGCTGCTCCACAAGAGCGGGGTGATGCTGTCAAACATAAACCCAGACCGTGCACACGTCTTGAGGGAAGAAATATCAATAATGCTGCAGAAAGGAGTGATAAATATTGTTCCAACACACAATATACACACGGGTCACTACAGCAAGTACTTCCTCGTGCCAAAACGAGACCAGGGTTTGAGACCTATACTTGATCTCAGAGCACTGAACAGAAGAAATTCAGGATGCTCACGCTGAGACAAGTAATCCAGTTGGTGAGACCAGGGGATTACACCTGTACAATGGATCTGAAAGATGTGTTTTTCCACGTGAGCATCTGGAAAAGGCAAAGAAATTATCTCCGCTTTGCATTCGAAGGAAAAGCTTACAAATTTCTGGCTCTACCTTTCGGATTAAAAACTACACGAAGAACATTTACAAATTGTCTGGACGCAGCCTTAACCCCACTCAGGGGTCAAGGGGTCAGAATTATGAATTATCTGGACGATCTGTTGATCCTTGCCGACGACAGAGCACAAGCCCAGCTGCACTCACAGATGGTGATGACTCACCTGGAGGCTCTGGGCTTCGTCATAAACCCACAGAAAAGCAATCTGATACCATCCCAGATTACCGTATTTTTGGGAGTACAGGTCAACACCATTCTGTACAGAGCATGGCTCTCAGAGGCTCGGATTTCATCCATCCGCCTCTGCCTGGCATCCTTTCAGCTGGGCCAGAGAGTGTCTCTCAAACTGTGCCAGCGTCTCCTGGGCCTGCTAGCAGCAGCCATTGTCTACATGCCTCAGGCCTTATTAAAAATGCGCATTCTGCAGATATGGCTAAACAAACAAATGCATCCTGCCTGCCTCAGGCGGGCCGAGAAGATACTGATCAGCCCAGAGTGCGTGACAGCCCTGGAACCCTGGAGGGCCCCTTCAGTGTTCACGACAGGCGTCCCACTGGGACGAGTACTGTCTTGTGTGGTGATCACCACAGATGCTTCAAAGAGAGGTTGGGGAGCGTTCTGCAGAAACCAGCACGCCCAAGGGGTCTGGAAACAGCAGGAGGCAAGGCTCTACATCAACTTCCTGGAACTGAAAGCTGTTTTTCTGTCCATGAAGCACTTTTACAAGAAGGGGCTGATTACAAAACAACACGTGTTGGTAAAATCAGACAACCGGACAACAGTGTATTTTATCAACAGAGAAGGGGGGACAAGGTCCCGACCCCTCCTCATTCTGACACACAAGCTGCTCACGTGGTACAACCCTCGAATATTGTCACTGAGAGCGACGCACATCCCGGGCGAGCTAAACCACGGGGCAGACGTCCTCTCCAGAGGGCCACTGCTAGCCTCAGAGTGGAGGCTGAACCCGCATATCGTGGACCAGATCTGGGCACGATATGACGTGGACCGTCGATCTGTTCGCCTGCAAAATCAGCACGCACTGCGTCCTGTACTTCTAATTAATCTTGGAGTGCAGCTTGACTCCAACTTAAAGCTTGATAAACAGATCAGTTCTGTTGTCAAGACCAGCTTCTTTCAGCTCCGTCTGCTCTCTAAAGTAAAGTCACTCCACAGCCGTAGTGATCTGGAGAAAGCCGTCCATGCCTTTGTGACCTCCAGACTTGACTATTGTAATGCTTTGTATGTTGGTATTAATCAATCCTCCATCTCCCGTTTATAGCTTGTACAGAACTCTGCCGCCCGCTTTTTGATCAACACACGGAAATATGAACACATCACTCCTGTCCTGTCCTCTTTACACTGGCTCCCGGTTCAGTTCAGCATACAGTTCAAGCTGCTGCTGTTTGTTTTCAAAGCTCTGAATGGACTCGCACCTCTTTACATCTCAGAACTTTTGAAAGTCCATCAGCCCAGCAGAGCTTTACGCTCTGCCAGTCAACACCTGCTGGAGGTGCCTCGCTCAAGGTACAAACAATGGGGAGACCTGTCCTTTTCTGTTGCTGGCCCAAAAGCCTGGAACAGCCTCCCCCTTGAGCTACGTGCCACGATCTGACTCTGTTCAAAACCAGACTGAAGACTCACTTGTTCAAAAAAGCTTTCAGTGTGTAACTTTTATTACTTTGGTATTTTAGTATGTAGCATTTTTATTTCCATTGCCTCCTTTTATTGCTGTTGTTTTTTTGTTCTATTTTCATTGATTTATTGTACCGGCTTTTATATTTTCTGTCCGGTTAAGCACCTTGGTCAATGCAAGGCATTGTAGGAAAGTGCTATACAAATAAAGTTTATTATTATTATTATTATTATTATTATTAATTAAAGGAAACAGACGCACCACTGGGAACAGATGCTCTGGCACACAACAAGCCAGCAGGGGTGCTATATTACGTGTTCCCCACGTCCCTCTGATTCAGGCGACACTGGAACGTGTATGCAGGGGAGTTCTTTCCCTGATACTCATAGCTCCCAGATGGCCACAGAAACCCTAGTTTCCAGAAATGATCTCACTGTTGTCAGGGACACCGTGGCAACTGCCCCCTCACAGGGACCTGCTGACTCAGGCCCACGGGCAGCTCCTTCACCCACGTCCAGAACTGTGGCAACTCTCAGCCTGGCGCTGAGAGGAACCAGCTGATGGCCACCGGCCTACCCGGTAACGTCATAAATACAATACAGGGAGCGAGAACCTAGTCAACCCAGACTCTCTACGCTCGCAAATGGCATGTTTTTGAGACCTGGTGTCTAGAAAGGAATATTATCTCATATTCCTGTGACCTAGTCCAGCTCCTCACTTTTCTACAAGACCTGTTGGAGAAAGGCCGCTCCTTTTCCACTATTAAAGTATTTTTGTCAGCCATCTCGGCGTGCCATGAAGGCTGGGGAGGTAAATCACCTGGCGCCCACCCTCTCATGATACGTTTCATGAAGGGCGTACTGACGAAAATGCCCCCCCAGCAAGACCCTTGCCCCAGACTGGGACCTACAGTTGGTCCTGGATACTTTGTTTGGGCCTCCATTTGAGCCACTCAGTAGCATTAAGATAGATTTGTTATCTTATATGACTGCTTTGCTCTTAGTTCTTTGCTCAGCTAAACGTGTGGGTGACCTCCACACTTTATCTGTGCACCCATTGTATACCAGGTTTGCCCCACACGGGTCAAAGGTCACCCTGCGTCCTATCCCCGCAAATGTGCCAAAGGTTCCAACTCTAAATCCCAGAAGTCTGGACTTTGAGCTCTCAGCGTTTCCTCCCCACCCTGTTCTCACTGAGTATGAGAGGAGGCTGAATGCACCCTTCCCTGTCAGGGCCCTGAGTATTTACATTGAAAGAACTGTCAGTTGGAGGAAAACAAACCAACTGTTTGTATGTTTTGCCAATCCTACTGCTGGCAGAGCCCTTTCAAAGCAGCGCCTCTCACACTGGGTGACTGAGGCCATAAAAAGGGCATACAGCAGCAAAGGTCAACAGGTGCCCTCTGGGGTACACGCCCATTCCACTCGAGGCCTAGCTGCCTCATGGGCTCTATTTAAAGACCGTGTAAAGTGAAATTAAATGTGTGTTTTTAGTTTGTCACATGGCATAAATATGTGTTATTAATCACCCATTTAAATCTGACTGATTAAAAACATTGTTTACCTTATAAAATTAAGTCTCAAAAATCATGAAAAAACATGATTTTGCCTTGCCCTGGAACGCTGGGGGCGTGTCAGTGCGTGGGCATGGTTTCAGCGCAGCTGCGCTTGTGTGTGTCCTACCCCTGCCTTGAGCTGACTGTGTGGAGAGGCAGACAGCAGAAATCCAGTAAACCTGCTCTGTTTTTATCCGAGTTCTGTCTGTAACAGCAGCTACTTTTTCCAAGAGTTACGCTGTTTTTGTAAATAGTTTTCTTGTGTGTTTTTAATCTGGAATGAAAAAAAAAAAAGAGTTGTACCATGCGGGATTTGAACCCGTGGGGTTTGGGACAGAAGGCAAGCACTTTATCCATTGACCTATCCAGGCATTACAGATATTCAGTATAAAACCACGCGGTATAAAAACATGTTATGATTTGTACGGGTGCCCTGACCATTGTGACATCCAGGGAAGATGCACAAACGAGGCATAATTGATTAGCTAGCTAACAATGAACAAAATATCTATGCTATTGCTATCTGATGCTATCTGCGATTCGCGAGTGAACGGCTCCACTGAGGTGAATTTATACGGCTGGAGCTGCAGGGGGTGGGGCTATACTAATGAGGACCGCGTGACGAAACGCGGTCACATTTAAAACACGCCTAAAAAATCCTGAAAAAGAAATATGTTTATACACAGTTTGCTCTATAACTCCAAAATTAATTGAGCTACAATTTTGAGACTTTTTACTCATTTACAAGATTACAATTATGACATTTATAATGTTTATTGAAGAAAATGTTGAAATTCACTTTACACAGTCTTTAAGGGTGTGCCAGTGGCAGACATCTGTGCTGCTGCCAACTGGAGTTCCACAAACATGTTTGCAAAACACTACAGCTTGGATGTCACAGCATGTGATGTCACTCAGGCTGTTCTTTCTAACACACAGTAGAGAACAGCTAAAACACCTAAAGTATAAAGGCATGAGTTCTCACAAGCATGCATTTTTCCAGAGCATTTTCAGGGCGTGAACGAATTACGTTCCCATAGTCATGTGTTGCCAACCCCTCTCAAGGAAACTGGTTCCAGAGCCAGAGCCATGCGTTGAGGTGAGTCCGACTATTTCTAGTCGGAACCTCTCAACCTCACACACTAGCTCAGGCTCCTTCCCCACCAGAGAGGTGACATTCCATGTCCCAATGGCCAGCTTCTGTAGCCGAGGATCAGACCGCCAGGGTCCCCGCCCTCGGCCGCCACCCATCTCACATTGCACCCGACCCCTTTGGCCCCTCCCACAGGTGGTGAGCCCATGGGAAGGGGGACCCACGTCTCCTCTTCGGGCTGTGCCCGGCCGGGCTCCATGGGTAAAAGCCCGGCCACCAGGCGCTCGCCAGCGTGCCCCACCTCCGGGCCTGGCTCCAGAGTGGGGCCCCGGTGACCCGCGTCCGGGCGAGGGAAAACTTAGGGTAGCATGCCCTCTCCGGGTCGGGGAGGAGGTCCTGCCCCAAGTGGAGGAGTTTAAGTATCTCGGGATCTTGTTCACGAATGAGGGAAAACTGGAGCGTGAGATCGATAGGCGGATAGGTGCAGCGTCCGCAGTGAAGCGGGCGCTGTACCGGTCTGTCGTGGTGAAGAGAGAGCTGAGTCAAAAGGCAAAGCTCTCAATTTACCGATCGATCTACGTTCCCACCCTCATCTATGGTCATGAGCTTTGGGTTATGACCGAAAGAACAAGATCTCGGATACAAGCGGCTGAAATGAGTTTTCTCCGCAGGGTGGCTGGACTCTCCCTTAGAGATAGGGTGAGAAGCTCAGTCATCCGGGAGGGACTCGGAGTAGAGCCGCTGCTTCTCCACATCGAGAGGAGCCAGTTGAGGTGGCTCGGGCATCTGGTTAGGATGCCTCCTGGACGCCTCCCTGGTGAGGTGTTCCGGGCATGTCCCACCGGGAGGAGACCCAGAGGAAGACCCAGGACGCGCTGGAGGGACTATGTTTCTCGGCTGGCCTGGGAACGCCTTGGGATTCCCCCAGAGGAGCTGCTCCAAGTGGCTGGGGAGAGGGAAGTCTGGGCCTCCCTACTTAGGCTGCTACCCCCGCGACCCGACCCCGGATAAGCGGAAGAAGATGGATGGATGGATGGATGGATAGTCATGTGTTGCACCGAGTGACTGACTGATAAGGGAACTGAAAGTTATGCACCATAACTCATGTTCCCTGAAGGAAGGGAACGAGGTGCAACGCACGTTTGCCCTTTCAATGCCCAAGCTCGGTGAAGTGCACTTGGAGAAAGATAGATGGGCGCACGTATCTTTATACCAAGAGGGCGGGGCCTCTGTGGTGACGCTGACGCCCACCTGCCATAAAGGCGTGAATGTATTACTTCAGGTGAACCGCGCGGCGGCGCAATTCCCATAGTCATGTGTTGCACCTCGTTCCCTTCCTTCAGGGAACATGAGTTATGGTGCATAACTTTCAGTTTCCTGTTCTGTGTTTGTGTGTTGTCAACAGGCTGCAGACATGGGCCCAGAGGAGACACCAGAAATGAAATCAGAGCCTTTAGAGGAAAGTATGTACTGATTCTTTATATGATATGTTTTTCCTGTTAATACATTACAGCAAACAATTATATTTCTCAGTTTTTTCACACTTTTTTAGTACAGTTTTTAGGTTTAGGGTTGTGACATTTTGATTTCCCGTGGACCTGGTATCCACATGTGGACATCACATTTTGGGCTGTCAAAATCCAAGCCAGGGAGGTGGAAGCGTTCACCAGACACATTAACTCGGTCAACAACAACATCAAGTTCACCAGAGAGGATGCAAACGACAACAAGCTGCCTTTTTTGGACTGTTTGGTACATATGGAGGGAGAGGACAGTCTTAACATTGAAGTTTACAGAAAACCAACCCACACAGACCAGTATCTTCTGTTTGACTCTCACCATCCACTGGAGCACAAACTTTCTGTCATCAGAACCTTACAATATCAGGCAGAACACATCCCCACAAGGACAGAATGGAAGAAAAAGGAACAGAAACACATCAACAAATCTCTGCAAACATGTGGATATCCCAACTGGGCTTTTGTCAAGTCAGCGAGGAAATCTGCTAAACACAATAATGAACAGAAAAAGACTAACAGACGAAAAAACATTGTCATTCCTTATGTTGCTGGAGTCTCAGAGAATTTCAGAAGGATTTTCAACAAACACAACATCCCAGTACATTTCAAACCCAGCAGAACTCTCAGACAGAGACTGGTGCATCCTAAGGACAAAACACCAACACACAAACAGAGTGGTGTAGTGTACGCAATCCAGTGCAGCGAGGACTGCCCAGACCGTTACATTGGAGAAACTAAGCAGCCCATCCACAGAAGAATGTCCCAACACAGGAGAGCAACCTCCTCTGGACAAAACTCAGCTGTTCACCTCCACCTCACGGACAAGGGTCACTCTTTTGATGACCAAAATGTGCAAATTTTGGACCGAGAGCACAGATGGTTTGAGAGGGGTGTGAAGGAAGCTGTTTATGTTAAGAGAGAAAAACCTTCTCTTAACAGAGGAGGAGGTCTGAGATTTCAACTTTCTAAGACTTATAACTCAGTTCTGGGGCTGATTCCCAAACGTTTTACACCGGATGGGAGCAGAGGTGTCTTGTCTGTGAATTAGACTAGCAAAGTTTTTTTGAGAAACCTCTGTTGTTGGTTTGGGAGGGTGTTTTTGTCAATTTACATACAGTTGTGTGTCTTCTGTCAGAGACCTCAAGGGAACTCCCTACTGTTAAGGTGTGATCTGTCAATTTACATGTATGTGTTACCTCAGTTTGAAATTTACATACCCGGTATGTTGGTGCGTGACTCACTGTTATAACTCCACGCGCACACAGTCTGTTTTATTGAATTGATAAAGCTCCTCGGATGAGAAGCGAAACGTCTTCTGCAACAAATAAAGTCCAGTTGATCTTGTATTGAACGCCTTTTTTGATTTTGGGCTATCTAAACAACATTACTAAATCTTGCTCTACTTGGAGCCTGGTGTCCACATGAGCTCATTGTACTGCCACTTAGTGGTCGTAGAAGTGCATAGCACATTATATACAGGTTAGTTCCAAGCTGGCTGACAACACACCCAGAAGTTCACTTGGTAGCTCTCGATCCAAGCCTCGACCAGGTAAAAATTGAATAAAGTTTCACGGCTGATTCTTGTTCAGATATTTATTAACGTGTTCAGTGCTTGTTATTGTGGTCAAATTTTACAAAAGTTAACAACCGTAGGGATTTACCATGTCACTAAACATGATGTGTCGTGCATATGAGCTAGTTCCGGAAGCGTACCGGCAGAAATTCAGAAAATGGAAGAAGGTAGATAATCAGTCTTATGCTGATTATGTCAGGGAAAAGGAGCTACTTTTTGATCGCTGGTGTACTGCGAGTGCAGTGACTGATTTTAACCAGCTGAAGTAGCTAATGTTGTTAGAAGATTTCAAATTAAACTTACCAGAAAGAGTAACCACATATTTAAATGAAAATAAAGTGTCTGACATCTCTAAAGCTGCAATCTTATTGGATGAGTATATGCTGACGCATAAAATACACTTTGAACACTCAAGCTTTGATAAAACTCGAAGCCCTAGTCATGTTAAGCCCAGTTTTGAGTCCTCTCAACCTTTTAGATATAGAGCTAATTGTAATGGTAAATTCAGAGGGCCTGTTGTTCCTCACAGAGACCGTGATGTAACTGCAGAACGACGTGAAAGTGATGTAAAAGAACCAGTGAGATGTTACTATTGCAAACAGGAAGGGCATGTAACTAGAACCTGTCCTAAGTTACATAGAAAAGAACCAAAGCCTGTAGCTGCAGTTAAAAGACTAGATCAGTCATTTTCCTCTGTGACAGGAACCTGTGAACAGGATGGATTCAAACCTTTTATAATGGAAGGGTTTATCTCTACATCTCATTCAGGAAAAAAAATACCTGTTAAAATACTTAGAGACACAGCCGCTTCACAGTCATTCATTTTGGACAATATTTTAC
Source organism: Garcialebias charrua (assembly GCA_038048925.1). Taxonomy (NCBI): domain Eukaryota; kingdom Metazoa; phylum Chordata; class Actinopteri; order Cyprinodontiformes; family Rivulidae; genus Garcialebias; species Garcialebias charrua. Next base: position 14,386 of record JBBPBX010025042.1, on the reverse strand, counting down.
CTAGAAATGAAGTTATTAAAATGGAAGCTGGAGTCCCCATTTGTGGTTTTAACATGCAGGAAGTTAATGTTCCTTTATGTAGGATTGTGGTTCAGTCAGAGTTGTGCTCAGGAGATGCTGTGGTAGGACTGCGTCCAAACTTTCCTATTGAAGGCATTTCCATGATTATGGGTAACGACTTGGCTGGAGGTCGTGTTTTAGTCACTCCAGAGGTGACTCTTGTCCCAGTGATTTCCCCTCAATTAGATAACTTAGCTCGCACATTTCCTAATGTTTTCACCTCTTGTGCAGTTACCCATGCAGCTCTTAAACGTCAACAGGAGGAGGAGAAAGCTGAAGAAGTTGAGCTAAGTGACAGTTTTTTCAGTTCTGAGACTGACCAGAGCCCAGTGAGCTCAGAGGAGAACACTTTAGAGGGGGTAAGACTCTCATGGTCCAGGGAACAGTTGATTAACCTTCAGAAGAGCAATGTTAGTTTAACCTCATGTTTTTGTGACACAGAAACTGATAGTTCTGACATACTGAGTAATGGTTACTACTTTAGTGATGGCATTTTGATGCGAAAATGGACTCCATTGACAGCCTCTCCTAATGAAGAGTGGCGTAGTGTGGATCAGATTGTTCTTCCTACTCCGTATCGTCCAGAGGTTTTACGTTTGGTGCACGACAGTCCCTTAGCTGGTCACTTGGGTATTAGAAAAACATATGACCGTGTGTTACGTCATTTTTTTGGCCAGGTTTAAAAAAAGATGTCGTACTTCATTGTAACTCGTGCCACTTTTGTCAGGTAGCTGGAAAACTGAACCAGACTGTCCCACCTGCTCCTCTTTTTCCCATCCCGGCTATTGCTGAGCCTTTTGAGAGAGTCCTGGTGGACTGTGTTGGACCACTCCCTAGAATGAAGGCTGTAAACAAGTACTTGGTTACTGTGATGTGTGCCTCCACTCGTTTCCCCTGTAAGAAAAATAACAACCCCAGTGGTGGTAAAGGTGTTAACCAGGTTTTTCTCATTGTTTGGGTTACCACGGGTGGTGCAGACCGACCAAGGCAGCAATTTTATGTCGAGAGTGTTTTCACAGGTCATGAAACAACTTAACATCCAACATACCTGTTCCGCTGCGTATCATCCAGAAAGCCAGGGTGCCCTTGAACGATTCCATCAAACCTTAAAAACTATGCTGCGCACATACTGTCTAGAATTCAATAAAGATTGGGATGAGGGAGTACATCTCCAGATGTTTGCTATACGGGAGGTGGTTCAAGAGAGTCTGGGTTTTAGTCCAGCTGAACTGGTTTTTGCACACGAAGTTTGTGGTCCCTTAAGACTGTTAAAAGAAAAGTGGGTATGTGAGAAGTCTGACAAGAATTTGCTAGACTATGTAAGTGACTTCCGCTTTAAATTAGTTTGTGCTTGTGAAATAGCTAAAAACAACCTACAGGCGGCACAGGCTAAAATGAAATCCCTGTTCGACCGAAAAGCTGTAGCACGAGTGTTTCAACCGGGTGACAAAGTGTTAGCCTTACTTCCTATTCCTGGTAGTAGTTTACAGGCTCGTTATAGTGGACCTTATGTTATTCAGAAGAAGCTAAACGATCGTGACTACTTGGTTTCTACTCCAGATAGGAGGCGTACTTCTCGACTTTGTCACATAAACATGTTGAAACCATACACTGAGAGGGTTAGTGTGTTGGCTGTTCCCCTCTGTGATGTCCCCAGAGTAGCCGAAGATGTAGAGCCCCAAAAGGAGCTCTCCAGTGCTGAAAAGGAGGCGGACAGTTCCCCTTCTGCCATTCTTGAAGGCAAGCTCTTAAATTCACATTATCTCCAGAACCTACAGTTGTTGTTCTCCCATCTTGATGACAATAAAAGGGATGAACTAAGACAGTTGATATTTTCTAATGCCTGTTTATTCTCTGATGTCCCTTCCAGGACCGATATCTTAAAACACGATATTGATGTGGGTGAAACGAAACCCATTAAACAACACCCTTATAGAGTGAATCCGGACAAACGCTTACGTATGAATAAACAGGTGCAGTACATGCTGAACAATGGCTTGGCCATACCTAGCACTAGTGCATGGAGTTCACCTTGCCTGTTGATAGTGAAAAACGGGGGTGATGATCGATTCTGCACTGATTTTAGAAAAGTAAATGCTATAACCAAACCAGATTGTTATCCTCTCCCTAGAATCGAGGATTGTGTCGACCATGTGGGCGTTGCACGCATTGTAACCACTCTGGACCTATTAAAAGGTTATTGGCAGGTGCGATTGACTGCACGAGGTCAGGAGGTCTCTGCTTTTGTTACCCCTGATAGTTTTCTTGAATACACAGTCATGGCTTTTGGCATGCGTAACACTCCTGCTACCTTCCAAAGACTAATGAACATAGTTTTGTCCGAGTTACCCTTTTGTGAAGCATATCTAGATGATGTGGTGGTGTTCTCAGATACTTGGGAAGATCACTTAAAACACCTACAAACTGTTTTTACACGTCTGACAGATGCTAATTTGATGGTTAACCTGGCTAAATGTCAGTTTGGACACGGAACTGTGACCTATTTAGGTAAACGTGTTGGAAGTGGTCAGGTACGTCCAGTTGAGGCAAAAGTGGAAGCAATATTGTCTGTCCCAATACCTTCCACCCGTACGGAGCTACGGCTTTATCTAGCCATGGTGGGGTACTACAGAGGGTTCTGTAAGAACTTCTCTGCTGTGGCTGCTCCTCTAACGGACCTCCTCAGCCCTAAAACGCCTTTTATCTGGTCTGAGAGATGCCAAGAAGCGTTTGATCAAACAAAAATATTGTTAACTAAGGCTCCAGTGCTAGCTGCACCGAAATTCGATGTCCCTTTTAAACTAGCTGTAGATGCTTGTGACTCCGGAGTAGGAGCTGTTCTCATTCAGGAAGGAACAGACGGAGTGGAACACCCAGTTTCGTACTTCTCCCGGAAGTTGAACAAACATCAAAAATGGTACTCGACTATAGAAAAGGAAGCCTTGGCTTTGATCTTGGCACTAGAGCATTTTGAAGTGTACATTGGAGGATCTTGTGATCCCATTATTGTATACACTGACCACAACCCCCTTACCTTTTTGCATCGGATGTGTAATAAAAATCGACGCTTAATGAGCTGGTCTTTGCGACTGCAGCCTTTTAACATCTCCATATTACACATTAGAGGTAAGGATAACATTATAGCCGATGCCCTCTCTCGTTTTTAAATACCCTGCCCATCTTGTCTTTTTGTATGGTGTTATGTAGCAGGTGTCCTCACAAGACTACATTTTCCCCCATACAAAACACTGGTGGTGGAGGTGTTATGTATCCTGAGGAAGCTGCCCATGCTGACACCTACAGGTTTTTGTGTATGTTGACTGCAGTCTTGTTTTGTTGGTAATTAGTCTGATTATGATCAGGCTTGTGTGTTCAGTCAGAAGGACCTGAGTGCCACGCCTATATATACTTCAAAGTGAGAGTGCTTGGATCAGAGAGTCAGAGAGTCTTTATTGTCATTTGCACCGCATGTGGTACATGTGATGAAAACGAGATTATGTACACGAGGTCCCAGTTACATCCAACAACAAATGAAAGAGAAAAACAGTAATAACATCTAGAACTAACTAAGAAAAACATCAACTAGTAATACACTAAGCCTAATATAGTGGGAATAAACAGCAGCACGAACATGAGTTTGTATGAGCAGATGGTCACAGATGAACACAGATGAACACAGCAACAAGAAAACAGATCAGCATCAGCACAATGTGATATTTTGCAGTGTTTATTTTTTATTTTATTTTTATTTATTCATGAGTCTAACAGCCTCAGGGTAGAAGCTGTTCCTCAGTCTAGTGGTTCTACACTTGATGCTCCTCAACCTCCGTCCTGAGGGGAGTGGGGCAAAGAGTGAGTGTGCTGGATGAGTGAGGTCTTTCATGATGCAGGTGGCTCTTTTCCTGCATCTGGAGGTGTAAATGTCTGTGATTGTGGGGAGACTGACTCCAACAGACTTCTGTGCAGCCTTCACCACTCTCTGCAGAGCTTTCCTCTCTTCAACTGTGCGGATGCGGAGTGTTGTGAGCTCAGAGTATGGTTGCTTTTGCTGAGCTGTTTGGGTACGGTATGGTACTGTGGGGTGTTCTCCGCCCGCCCCTGTCAGGAAGGTTGATCTTCTGTTGAGAAGATTGTTGGTGAGTAGCTGATTGCTCATGTTTGGTCCTGACTGTGCTAGATGCACTTAGAAAGTGTCTGCTCATTTGTGCTTGTGAAGTTTGACTGTGCTTGACGCACTTAGGAGTGGGTTGCTCATTAAAGGCTTTGTTGTGCTTGGTGCACTTGGTGGCTGTAGGCTGCATTGGTGACATTTGGATCCTGCTCAGAAGAGGGAGGCTAACCTGGGTGGTTTGGTTAGCTTTGTTTAACCAGGAGGTTGTGTGGCTGGTCTAGAGGTGACCAGCTGTTTGGACTCTTTTTGTTTGCCTAATGACAGAGTGAGATTGGTAGTCCAGTTATATCATTTTTTTCTTTATACTCCTAGAGTCCCCCTTTGGTTAGGTAGTCCGTCACCAGACAGGCTTCGACTGCCCTGTTTTTATGGGTTGGCCCTGCGCTGGTGACGTTATTTTGTTTTTGGCTGACTCACTCTGTCTACCATTCGTTTGAACTTTTGTCTATTTTTTCTTTTTCCATTACCCTGTGCCAGAAGACGGTGCACTCCGCACCTGGAGGGAGGAGTATAGGGGTCCATCTTACCCTGTCGGGCCGTTTTTCAATAAAGCTTTTTAATTTACCTTCTGCCTTCTTGTGTCTTGTGTCCCTTTAATGTGTTCGGCCTGAGCCAGCCGTAACACCTGATCATATCTGATCTGATCTGTATTATTATTGCATCTTTTACTCTTTTTAAATAAATTATTTTTCACATATTTTTCACTGTTTTGCGCCCCGGATAGCTTTTTTTTCCTACCGCTCCATCTTGTTGTCAAGTGCACAACGAGTGGTAGTCCAAGATTTAAAAAAAATTAAAACGCGCAAGTGCGTTCTCTTAGGGGCATGTTCACAGCCACCTGTGTGGGAAGGGAGAGCAATGAGGAGAGGTGAAGGAGCAGATGGGCGCCTAATCAATGCTGTTCCCCTGTTATTGATCATTTCATGCAGTTAAATATAGAAAATGCCTACTAGAATATTTTTTTTCTATAGACTGTTTTGACGCCCCCTGTAGTGCAGTGCCCCCATGCATTCCGGCTTTTTGCGCCACTGCTTATATGTATCTGAAAATAAAAAATATGAATCCTTTGTTAATAACATTATCATAATAGTAAAATAACATATACATAAATGCAGATATGGCAAGTCTAAGCCAGTATGGTCTGTATTCAAACAAGAACTCCAGTTGTTAAAACTTTCATTAGACTGTGCTAAAAAAACACAAGAAAATAGCTCTCTAATCACCTCGCTCAGATAATATTGCCCTCTGACAAATTATTTTGGTAATTACTGTATTTAGTATGTTAGATAAATAGTTATGTTTTTAATTTACTTGTACCATGTTATTTGCAAACTCTCTGATTATACGTTTACCTACATTTAAATGTATGATGGTTCATATAATTTTGTTTAAGAATATGTTGACCTTAGAAACTGTGAAATAAGGGGCAAATATAATAAGAAAGATTTCATCTTCTTTCTGCTCCCTTCATTTTATCCTACTTGTATTCTTGGATCTGATGAAACTTTCTTGTATTGTTCTTTTAAAATGAATGAATAAACATCAAATCAAATCAAACCTTAGGTGGTATGATAGTAGATATTTGTACATGTTTATATGTATCATTGTAATTTTAGATTGTCATTTGTTATTCTGTTCTTTTGTTCTGTATGTTTAATAGTTCAATAAAGTAAAAAAAAAAACTAAAATCTGTACTGTCTTTTAAGAGTGCTTTGTTATGATGTCATACTGTGCTCCGTCTGGAAGGATCTCAGTTGGCAGCACGGCTGCCTGAGAGGAGAAAGTGTGTTATTGCTGCTCTTGGTTAAGATGTATATTAAATACTGTATCTAGCATAAATGTAAGCACATGCATTTGTAAATGTTTAAATGTGTACCGTTGCACCGTTGCAGCACGGTGGCACAACTGGTAGAGCTGCTGCCTCTCAGCAAGAAGGTTGCCGGTTCAAATCCCGGTCCGGGGCCTTTCTGGGTGGAGTTTGCATGTTCTCCCCGTGCATGCGTGGGTTTCCTCCGGGTACTCCGGTTTCCTCCCACAGACCAAAAAACATGCTTGTTAGGCTGATTGGTGACTCTAAATTGACCCTAGGTGTGAGTGTGAGAGTGGATGGTTGTTTGGTGTGAGTGAGACAGGTCCCTCTTGTAAATGAGTCCCCGTGACTCAACGAGGCTAGCCTGTAAAAAAAACACACAGAGGAATCATTTTTCTGACAACATAAGAACATTGTTCTCTAGTTTATAACAGGCATTGTTATTACTATTGGTGATGGTGAAACTCGGTAATACTTTTAGGAACAAGCAGTTGACATCATTGAAAGAGCAGGTAGTGATGTGCACAGATCTACAGAAGCATCTTTTGAGTGTTCCCTTTTAATCATTAAAGCTAAAAATCTGCACAGAATTGAAGAAACCTTCTGAAACCACCTGCCATGATTTGTTGTGTGGAGCTCATGCAGTGGGTAAAATGAAAACTGTCCTGCTCTCTAACACTGTCAGAGTTTCTTTATTGTCATTTTTTTATTGTCATTTTGACAATAACAGATGAAATTGCTGAAAATTGCAAAAATCAGCTGTGTGACAGGATCAGGAAGATATCTTGACAAAACTACATTTTTTTTAAAGACTGTTTTTAAAATTACTCTGTTGTTAGTTTTTTTTATTTTTAAAGAAAAGTAATGTGAGTAACTCTCAAAACAGTGTTCTGGGTTCTGTTGTACAACTACCAGTTTATATCTTTTACAAATACATTAAGTTTGTAACTTTTTTATACACTACTACTACTGTATTACTTATGTTATTAATTATAATATTTACCTTATTATTTTAATAATTTGATGAAGAGAGATGAAGATATTAATCTGATTGAGTCTTTTGGGAGTGGGGAGTAGCGAGGGATTGGGGTGTCCCAGAGTGACTAGGAAATAAGAAGACCGTCTTTGAGGAAAATAGGTTGGGAACCACTGCTTTAAACCAGATTGAATCTACTTTCCTACCAGCAGGTGGCGGTAACGCTCGATCTTATTGTCTGTCAGTCACCCCCAAAAAAATAAAAGAAGAAGTCGCCGCTGAGGAGGTATCCCTTGCATCCTGCTTTCTCTCATCTGCAGCAGGTTAGACGAAGATAAATTATATTTTTAGTAAAATTAGAGGTGAGACTCAGTTGAATGAGCTCTCACAGAAACATTAACGAAGGAAGCTAACAAATGGTTTAGCTTTGTGTTTGTATCTGTGCTTCACGTACATTAATCTAACACTCAGTGGTGAAATGTTTTCAACAAGACTGCTTACTCTCTAATACATGGAGTTAATAAACTATACAATATCCAGTAGTTGACAACCAGGTGTTTAAACAGCAAGTTTTGAGGTTTAACACCAGTAGCTGCATTTTTAACGTGTCTGTTTGAACTCGCTGGTGAAGATTCATCCAGGACATGGTAAATCCAACAAAGGTTAAAAACAAAACAACTGGACTTTGACTGACGATCAACTTTACTAAGATGGGATTCTCACTGATGAAACATTCATGCTAAATCCACAGTGAGCGTTCAAGGGAAATTTATCCTTTAAAATTAATTTTGTTTTGTTAATAAACAGTGCCATGAATCAGTTCAGAATTATAGATCTTGTCCCAGAATAGTTAACTAAAGAACTATGAGGTGATAATGTTGGAAGGTTTTAAAGTAATGACATGTCTGGTTACTATGACAGAAAGAGAAAAGTCCAAGTCTACAGTGACAAAATGATTAAAGGGATAGTTCAGATCTTTAGAAGTGGGGTGAACCTCCTCAGTTTGCAGAAGGAGAGGTTAGTTTGAAGTGATTTGATGAGATGTCAGCTAGTCCCAGTTTTGTTGTGACTGTTCTCTCAACCAGCCGGTCAAAGCAGATGGCCACTTGTCCTGAGCCTGGTTCTGCTGGAGGTTTTTCCCCTTTAAAAGGGAGTTTTTCCTTTCCACTGTTGCCATTGTGCTTGTTCAGAGTGGCAGACTGCAACAAAGCCAAGATTAAACTTGTCTGCTGGATTCCTTAGATAGAGAACTTTACTAATGGGCTTTTCTGTAATAATAATAATAATAATAATCATTTTATTTAAAAGCGCCTTTCAGGACACTCAAGGACACTTAACAAACCAACACAGTGTAATACAGAGCAAACATTATCAACGACAAATTGAAATATAAAATACATAAAGGATATAAAATGGAAGATAAAAATACATTTAGTAAAGTTAGTGATAAGCTAGTCTAAAGAGATGGGTTTTCAGGGCAGTCTTGAACAGAGAAAGGGAGGTGGTGTTTCGAAGGTCTGGCGGTAGGGCGTTCCAGAGGTGAGGGGCAGAGCAGGTGAAGGCCCTGCTCCCCATGGTGGAGAGGCGGGCAGAGGGTTCATGGAGATGTAGTGAAGAGGAGGACCTGAGAGAGCGTGATGGGATGTGGATTCTGTGTATGTGAATGTTTCTGTAAAGTCCCCTGAGATGACTTTGTTGTGATTTGGCGCTTTATAAACAAACTGAATTGAATTGAAATTGAAGTACAGTAGATCATTGCTCCTTAAAACAGCTTCACTCTTAAAACCTTCATAGAGTTTCCTGCAAACGCTGTTTTACTGTTATGTTTGTGTCTTCAAAAATAAATAAAAAAGTGTAAACAAGTAATTAAAGTTGTTTTAAGATGGTGGTTCATTCTGGTCTTGATCCTGCTCAGACTAGCTGTTAGCTTGTCACTCAGGTGCTGGTTAAGTTGTATTTGTTGTTGTTGTTGTATTTGTTGTTGTTGTTGTTGTTGTTGTTGTTGTTGTTGTTGTTTTTTTACTCTGTACCTGACTCCGCACGATTTATGCGTGTGAACTATAGCCGAACCGAACTGATGAGAATAGGAGCAGATTTTTTTTTCATTCAACCTTTACAGGTGGTCCCCGACTTACGAGCGCCCTGACCTACGAGCGTCCGACTTTACGAGATTATCATAATTAATAAAAATATGAAAAAAAAAAATAATTATTATATATTTTTTTGGGGGTTTAAATGTTCTTAATTTCATGTGTACAGCACTTTGTTGCAGCTGTGAATGTTTTAAATGGCTTTATAAATACGTAAAGTATCATTATTATTATTATTTTTTAATAATTTCATGCTTTTTTGAACAACTTCCTGCGGGAACCAGGAACCGGAAATACCGCCTCCGCCATTTTACATTCATTAGTTCCAGAGTCTCTGCACTCGGCAGTCGGCTTTTGGAGGACTGTTTCTCCCATAAGAGGATGCCTCATACGGATAAATCAACTGGAAACACTCCCTGAACTCTGTGAATGTCTCAGACCTGGAGCAGCAGCCGCGATCGCTCCGCCGAGCGCTCCCACAGCAGCTCATGGTATGAGCTAAGGCTAACATGCTAAAACGGACCCCACCAGAGCTGTAGCTTCACAGCCGGCTTTGTGCAATCAGAGGTCCCTGGAGCTCGCCTCGATGTCGGACTGGAAGCCGAAGACATCGGGGGACAACGAGCTAACTTGGAATAACAAAGCCGACAGCATTTTTGGAGATGCAGATAAACCGGACTGCCCGGAGCTGCGGATTCGGGGGGGCTAATGCTAACAGATGCAGCTGAAGGCGGCGCAAGCAGACGGCTTTCGGTAAGTTATTAAAACTTTTTCTGTATGAAGTTAGGATACTAACAGTCCTTTCTGTCTGGACTAGACAGTTGCACTGCACTTTGACTGCACATAGAGCGCGCGGAGGGGGGGGCGAGAGACGACGTGTCTGTCGTGTGAAAACAAAAGGCAGAGAAAAGCACTGTTGTACAGAAAAAACTGTACAGGTATGTGTTTATAGATGAATGTGTGGTGTAATGTGCTAGCTAACTGCTTGTAAATAAAGTGTTGTGCATGTTTAAGGATCAGTATGTACGCTTGTTCAGTCTCATGTTGATAAACGGGTGTGCGCCGCAGCGCTAGCGTCTTTTTTCTATTTGCGAGCAAAGTTCCGGTTTTACGAGATAGCCACTGCGGGCCGTTCCGAGGTACGAATTTTCGGTTTACGAGCAACTCATAAGTACGGAACTCGCTCGTAAGTCGGGGACTACCTGTATTTAAACAGATAAGTCACATTGAGCCTCGAAGACTCATTTACAAGTGAGATCTGTTGGACAGACAATAAAAGTGGTGAAAAATGACACAAGGTTTGGAGACAAAAAAAAATCCTAACATTTTTGACCTCGGAAGGTCAAAAATGTGGTAATGAAAAAAATCTCGCACACAAGCACATAATGATGCCAACAGTTCTTACCTGTTTGTGTCTATTCCCTTTTCCATATCTGTTGATTGTGGTGGCGCGGTTTTATACTGCTGCGACTTCGTGCGCTCGTCCCTATCCTAAGACGGATGTGCGTAATCAATTACGTTGTCTTTGTGCCCCGGTGCAATGTCAAGGTCAATAAAGATATATTCTATTCTATTCTAACATTAGGCAGCGGGCGGGTGAGGGGGACTCAAAGGTGGTTGCATGCCAACCCGTACTGCAGAGTTCAGTGTAGTGGACCTACCCAGAGTCAAATTAAGGTTTTTGAACTGTCCAGAGATGATCTTTACTGACCTCTCAGTAAAGCAAGACATTTATCACAAAATCATTCCATTAGTTGTAATCAGAATATAGTCACCAAAAGAGACTATTTCTACCTTTGATTTTATTCTAATGTAATCAAAAGAATAACTTTTGTCATTTTCATGATATATGTTATATGCTGTTATTCTTTAAATGTGAAACATCAATGTGTCATTTCTGCAAGTGAAAAGGTGTCAAAGTTCAGCTAAAATGTCAAACTGACTTACACTGAAATTGTTTTTGTCGAGTTTCAGCTAAAACTCTCATCTAGCGTCTGAAAGTCTCTCACTCAGATACTTTTCCTAAACAATTTCCTTCTCTGTGCTGAATTTCACCTTGAATAGTGATAACAAGTGGACCAATGAAAAAGAGACAAGTTTCTCTCCTCTCTAAGTCTCTTTTTAAGTTCTAACTGTGCGGAAACGCTTCAGTCTTTGAATGGACAGAGAGTTTGAATGGACAGAGACCTGAAAGCTCTCTGCCTTGCAGCTGGTCAAGCTTGGTCAAGAGCCAAAGACTAACTTGTCAGCTAGAACTGATGGACGCCTCCATCCAGTTCCCCGAGCAAAAGCTCCAAAGTTCCTAATGAACTTTCTTTGAGAAACATCTCGTCTTGAAGTCGGCCAGAAGCTGCCACATGTTTCTGACGGCTGACGCGGATCCGAGGAGACGTTGGAAGTAAACGACCAGTTCAGACGTACGAGGGCCGGAAGGACTCTGTGCACCTGGGAGGCTGGTGATATCTTTATCAGACGCATCGTCAAAAGGTAAAGAGCTGTTTACAAACGTACCTGGGATTTAGCCGAAGTCGGATGGAAAGTGTCATCTCTGGTTACACTCGAGATAAATAACTTAATCTCTCCAACCTCTTATTCCTCCTTTTCCCTTTCCCTCTCAATCTTAAGCTGGAAACTATTTTAAGCTGAAGAGCCCCTCAGACTAAATATGTGTAACATCTAGTATTTATGTCTGTTGTGTGAATTTAAGTGTGCTGACGTATTAATTTGAAAGAAGGTGAAACCCTGCCAATCAAGTGTAATGATGTTGATTTAGTGATTTATTTTAAATAAATGGTAGTGTCTTCTGGCATACCAACTAAAGTCAACGTTTACTGTCACTTAATGGCTACAGCTCCCTATCCACCGACAGGCGAAAAGAAACAGACCTTTCAACCCGACAAACCACAAAGTGGGGGTATCCGCTGGAGAAAGAAGCCAGGGTGGCTCAGGCAAAACACGGAGGGTGAACAAAAGGATCAAAAGGGGGGTGCGCGTCCAAGGAGTACAGATTATGGGTACAGGGGTAACCCATATAACCAAGGGTGGTCCCAGCAGGAACCCCCGAACCAAGGGCGGTCCCAGAGGGGACCCCCGAAACCAGGGTGGTCCCGGAAGGGACCCCCGAGCCGTGGACCTGCTCCTCCTACCCCTCGAACAGAACAGTCCGAGACAGGAAAAAAGTCGCAAAAGTCCCAGAGGAAAGGCCGTAATTCTCTGTCCCCAGAGGACATGGAGAAATTACGTCGGTTTTTAAAAGATTTGGATGATACAGGCAAGGATAACAAGCCTGGAGTATTGTGCAGCACTGTCGTTGACAGATGCTCAGAGCACACAAATAACAACAATGCCACAGTTGCTGGCAGTCACAAAGATACTGATGGTCAGGTTGCTGACAATCAGGGTAATGACAGTCAAATCATTGACAGTCCAGAATGTGACAGTCAACAAAACATTGACTGTAACCATGACTTCATTGTTACGGAGTCTGAGCAACCCTCGTCAGAGCAAGGGGGGGAAAGCTCACTCACCGCTGAAAGTGGCTCGCCACGAACTGAACAGTCAGACCCATGTGTGTCTGCACTAACAGTACTGATAAATGAAGGTCACACAGTCGGGGGTAGGCGTGATAAACGTCAGAGAAAACCTGGTAAGTTCCTGTGTGACATTATCAGAAAGGGGCCCGCTAAGAAGGCTTACCTGTCCATCACGTTGGAAGGGGTCCTCAGAAAAGAGGCCCTCTTGGATGGTGGGGCAGACATATCCGTTATGTCACCCACACTGTTAGAAGAGCTACGGCTGGCCGCTAACGGTGTTGACAGGGAAATACCCCTCAGAGAATGTGCTATAGTTTTGCAGGGTCTCTCGGAGACGAGTACAACCCTAACAGCTATAGCAATGGTTCACATGCAGATTGGTGTAACGACACTATACCACCCGGTATACGTGTCCACCGTTGACTCATGCCCATTTTTGGTTGGCCAGGACTTTATAAACCGCTTCGACGCGGTTATAGATTATGGCGATCAGTCAATGTGGACCAGAGTGAGTCAACCACTGCCGATCGATATGCCTACACAGAGTAACACTGACCGTCTAACGGCAGGTACAGCGGAAGGCAAAAGGGAATGCTCAGACGAGAGCACAATCCCTGTGGGTGAACCTTCAACTACAGGTGAGGCAGTAGAGGCCCAACAAGAGAGCCCCCTCTGCGAGCTGAAACAGTTGGCACTCACCGGACACTACCTACCACAGGTAGTCAATGGTGTTGAGATTCAAGGATCCCACACCGATGATGCTGTTCTGTCCCCTTGGACGGAGAAATCAGCGATCAGCCAAGCTTTCTTTGGAACCTTGGTTAAGAAACAGTTGGGTCTAGGAATGAACAGAAAGGCTTTCCGCTTTTCGCTAGACCCCAACGATAAACAGGTAATGACCGCTAAAGGGATCATTGACCTTAAACTAATCTGGAACCAACGAGAACTGGATCACCCGTTCCTCGTGGTCCCGAACTTACCACATGCAACCTACATAGGCTCCGACATTTTGGTAAGATTAGGTGTCCGAGTGGACATCAACAACAATGTACTGTGGTCACTGGATACAGCCACGAAGGACTCTCCTGTGCTGACCACAGAGAACCTTAAAGCTGGACAGACCATTCCAGAGGTCTGTCAGATTGCTAACAGCCATAACACTGCGGTACCACCACAGGTTATGAACAAGCCAGTGATGTGTCACATCATGAAAGGACAAGCTATTAGCACAAAACAGGCATACTTTCAACCATCTCCTATGTTTTTCAACTTAGGACTGTCCATGGAGGCCACATGCCAAGTGACCCTCGACTGCAGAACCACGACTGTTGCTGTGTGCAACACAAGCACAGAAGAGGTACTGATCCCAAAAAACACACAGCTAGGATGGTTGATCTCTACTGATTTTCATGATTTTGAGCTAAGCATTCCATTTCTGGGAGGACTCCCAGAAAACTTGATCCCTAATCAACACACGGGGCAAGTCTTGTTCACGAAACCAACACAGGCCATAGCTCTTTTCTCCCCCACTGAGGCCGACCAGGACACTGTCCGCAGGTTCGGTTTCAACAAAGGAGACAGTCTATGCCCCCAAACTTACAGTGCACTACCCGTAAACAGGTTTCACGACACTGAAAGGGACTCAATGGAGCTCCCCAAAGAACAAGAACCCCTCTCAATTGCTTCACAGATTGACCAGGTGGTCGCCCAAGCCGACGCCCTGAAAACTGATGAAGAAAGGGACAG
>JBBPBX010025041.1:10611-39197 GCA_038048925.1 Garcialebias charrua | reverse complement strand
TGTCCCTGTGATGGACTGGAGACCTGTCCTGGGTGTCCCCTGTCCCTTTCACAGTGATGGCTGGATATGGGCACCAGTGACCCACATGACCCACATGACCCAAAAACGATAAACCAGGTAAAGATGATGGATGGATGGATGGATGGATGGATGTTTTCAGTTTTTTTGTGCTTTATTATTGTTTATTTATGTTCTGTTATACTTGTGTTTAGATGTTTTCATTTGATCAGCCCTTGTGTTTCCTCTGTGCTAACATTCATTCCTCCTCAGTCAGTTTTCTCCTACATTCAATCAGACTGCCGTGCACAAGCTCTCCTTCTCCCAGTCTGTATTCAGACCACTTCCTCATCAGCCTTGAGCCTTATTATATACTCAATCTGTTCTCATCCACCTATTAGCAGTGCTTTATTGGTTGCCATGCTACATCTCAATTTCTCTTGTGTTTTCCTCATACGCCTTGACATGCTACATCTCAATAGCTGGGTTTCCATCCATTTTCATTTCGATTTTTGAGCTAATTTTTGAAATCTCGCAAATATGTAAATACAAATTAATGCGAAGCAGAAGTGTTTCCATCTGCTGGCTTGAAGCGCATCTACCAAGCCACGCACAGCGTCATTACGTCAGACGTCAGCGTCATTACGTCAGACGTCAGCACTGCGCATGTCTACAGTAAACAGGAAGTAGCAGTTGAAAACAGAACCTGGCCACACATCTCGTCAAAAAGGAGAGAATATTTCAGGTACGTGTTGCTATCGGTCGAGTTGTATTTATTCTGTCATACAAACTAGTTTTAGCGATGTTACATGTTGTCCGGAGCGGAAACAGCTGATCAGTCACGTGACGTGAATGTTCGCTTCGGCAGCACGAGTCGGCAAATGTGTTTCCATCTGTCGCTGTGCGCATCTGCTCATTTTCGAACATCCCAAAAACCACCTCAAGCGAGCGTATAAACTTTTTGGCGAACTTGAGAAAGTAAATACGGATTTTGCCGTTTCCATTAAGCTTTTCTGCTGCGATACTTCAAAATGCGCACCTAGAAACCTTGATGGAAACACGGCTATTTTCTCTTGTTTTTCTCATACGCCTTGAAATACTCTTCAATGATTTAAAGCTCCACTGACATGATTTTTTAACTTTTCAAAAAATGGCACAACATATATAAATATTAAGATTGACCCCTGACCGTTTTTGCTAAAATAATGTGAAATGAATGAAAATTCCTCTCAAAAATAGTTTAAAATTAGCGCCGTTTTTTTACACGGTAAATTCGGGTTTTTCCGGTCACGTGATTGTAACGTCAGATAAAGAACTTTGCTCCAACCGCACATTGAATACAATGGACAAAAATATAAACGCATCCGTCGAATTTAGCCATTTAAAACTTCAGATATTAGCGATTTGGCTTCAGTTCGTGAAGAAGAAGTAATTTTGAGTGATAAACAACAAACAGCAATGTTTCTTTTTGCCGTGTTGCTTGTTTTGTTTTCAGGAGAGGTTGCACATTCATGAAGTGAGCACCAGATGTCAGCAAAGCTACCGTGAACTCTTACAGAGCTCTGTAATGGAGAAATATATAAACGTATCCGTCGAATTCAGCCATTTAAAACTGTAGATATTAGCGATTTGGCTTCAGTTCGTGAAGAAGAAGTTATTTTGAGTGATAAACAACAAACAGCAATGTTTCTTTTTGCCGTGTTGCTTGTTTTGTTTTCAGGAGAGGTTGCACATTCATGAAGTGAGCACCAGATGTCAGCAAAGCTACCGTGAACTCTTACAGAGCTCTGTAATGGAGAAATATATAAACGTATCCGTCGAATTCAGCCATTTAAAACTGTAGATATTAGCGATTTGGCTTCAGTTCGTGAAGAAGAAGTTATTTTGAGTGATAAACAACAAACAGCAATGTTTCTTTTTGCCGTGTTGCTTGTTTTTTTCTCAGGAGAGGTTGCACATTCATGAGGTGAGCACCAGATGTCAGCAAAGGGCCCACTTCATGAATGTGAAACCTCCCCTGAAAAAAAAACAAGCAACACGGAAAAAAGAAACATTGCTGTTTGTTGTTTATCACTCAAAATAACTTCTTCTTCACGAACTGAAGCCAAATCGCTAATATCTAAGGTTTTAAATGGCTAAATTCGACGGATACGTTTATATATTTCTCCATTACAGAGCTCTGTAAGAGTTCACGATAGCTTTGCTGACATCTGGTGCTCACTTCATGTATGTGCAACCTCTCCTGAAATAAAACAAGCAACACGGCAAAAAGAAACATTGCTGTTTGTTGTTTATCACTCAAAATAACTTCTTCTTCACGAACTGAAGCCAAATCGCTAATATCTATAGTTTTACATGGCTAAATTCGACGGATGCGTTTATATTTTTGTCCATTGTATTCAATGTGCGGTTGGAGCAAAGTTCTTTATCTGACGTTACAATCACGTGACCGGAAAAACCCGAATTTACCGTGTAAAAAAACGGCGCTAATTTTAAACTATTTTTGAGAGGAATTTTCATTCATTTAACATTATTTTAGCAAAAACGGTCAGAGGTCAATCTTAATATTTATATATGTTGTGCCATTTTTTGAAGAGTTAAAAAATCATGTCAGTTGAGCTTTAAGGTTCTTTATTGTCATTCACATCACATGTGGTACATGAGGTGGAAGGAAATTGTGTACAAAGGGTCCCAGTTACATCCAATAATAGCAAAAATATAAAGTGTAAAAATAAACAGTAAATAGGGATCTAAGATATCAACTAAGATATATGCTAAACGAATGCCCGTACGCTAAAAGATCTAAGATATACGCTAGGCTATAATTTACATGCTTAATAGGGTTAGGGTACGTGGGAGTTTGCCCAACCAGTTTACATGTGCTTTGTGGACTTGGAAAAGGCATTCGACCGCGTCCCTCGGGGGGTTCTGTGGGGGGTACTCCGGGAGTATGGGGTACCAGGCCCATTGATATGGGCTGTTAGGTCCCTGTACGACCGGTGTCAGAGCTTGGTCCGCATTGCCGGCAGTAAGTCAGGCTCGTTTCCAGTGAGAGTTGGACTCCGCCAAGGTTGCCCTTTGTCACCGATTCTGTTCATAACTTTTATGGACAGAATTTCTAGGCGCAGCCAAGGTGTTGAGAGGATCCGTTTTGGTGGCCTTAGAATCGCTTCTCTGTTTTTTGCAGATGATGTGGTCCTATTGGCTTCATCAGGTCGTGATCTACAGCTTTCGCTGGAGCGGTTTGCAGCCGAGTGTGATGCGGCCGGGATGAGGATCAGTTCCTCCAAATCCGAGGCCATGGTCTTGAGCCGGAAAAGGGTAGCATGCCCTCTCCGGGTCGGGGAGGAGGTCCTGCCCCAAGTGGAGGAGTTTAAGTATCTCGGGTCTTGTTCACGAATGAGGGAAAACTGGAGCGTGAGATCGATAGGCGGATAGGTGCAGCATCCGCAGTGAAGCGGGCGCTGTACCGGTCTGTCGTGGTGAAGAGAGAGCTGAGTCGAAAGGCAAAGCTCTCAATTTACCGATCGATCTACGTTCCCACCCTCATCTATGGTCATGAGCTTTGGGTTGTGACCGAAAGAACGAGATCTCGGATACAAGCGGCTGAAATGAGTTTTCTCCGCAGGGTGGCTGGACTCTCCCTTAGAGATAGGGTGAGAAGCTCAGTCATCCGGGAGGGACTCGGAGTAGAGCCGCTGCTTCTCCACATCGAGAGGAGCCAGTTGAGGTGGCTCGGGCATCTGGTTAGGATGCCTCCTGGACGCCTCCCTGGTGAGGTGTTCCGGGCATGTCCCACCGGGAGGAGACCCAGAGGAAGACCCAGGACGCGCTGGAGGGACTATGTTTCTCGGCTGGCCTGGGAACGCCTTGGGATTCCCCCGGAGGAGCTGCTCCAAGTGGCTGGGGAGAGGGAAGTCTGGGCCTCCCTACTTAGGCTGCTACCCCCGCGACCCGACCCCGGATAAGCGGAAGAAGATGGATGGATGGATGGATGTCTTTGGTTTCAGGCCGTTTGCTGTGTTTGTTGTGAACTTTGAGGAGCTCAGAGGATTATTTAACCAAATAGAGCATGAAAGATCAATGTCTTCTCAACATTGATCTCAGTTTAAACAAAAATCCAAGTACATTTATGTTGCTAGTTTCCCATAATTCCACTGGTGAGCCCCTGGCTGTCAGTACAGACACAAAATTGATAAAAGAGAAGGAGAAATGGGTTATAATCATGTTCTTACAAAAATGTGGAGATGCTACTGATTATATATTTAAAATCATAAAACTACTTGGGGTACCGGAGAAGGTAGTCCGATTGTTGGTCGAACCTCAGATCCAGGAGGAACAATGCAGGTTCTGTCCTGGCCATGGAACACTGGATCAGCTCTTCACCCTCACTAGGGTCCTTGAGGGGTCATGGGAGTTTGCCCATCCTGTCTACATGTGTTTTATGGACTTGGAGAAGGCATTCAACCGGGTACCTCGCGGTACACTGTGGGGGGTGCTCTGTGAGTATGGGATTGGGGGCCCATTGTTACGGGCTGTTCGGTCCCTATAAAAGCAGTGCGAGAGTTTGGTTCGCATTGCGGGTAGTAAGTCGGACCCCTTCAGGGTGGGAGTTGGGCTCCGCCAGGGCTGCCCCTTGTCACTGATTCTGTTCATAACTTTTATGGACAGAATTTCTCAGTGCAACCAGGGTGTTTCTGGATCAGTGGCCTCAGGATTCCATCTATCCTCTTTGCAGAAAATGTGATGTGGTCCTGTTGTTGGCATCATCTTGCTATGATCTTCAGCTCTCACTGGAACGGTTTGCAGTGGAGTGTGAAGCGACTGGGATGAGAATCAGCACCTCCAAATCTGACGCCATGGTCCTGAACTGGAAAAGGCTGGATTGTTCTCTTCAGGTTGAGGGTGAGATTCTGCCTCAAGTGCAGGAGTTCAAACATTTCGGGATTTTGTTCACAAGTGGGGGAAGAATGGAGCTTGAAATTGGCTGAGGGAATTGTGCAGCGTCTGCAGTATTGGGGACTCTGTACTGGTCCGTTGTGGTGAAGAGAGAGCTGAGCTGCAAGGCAAAGCTCTCTGTTTATCAGTCGGTCTACTTTGTACGTTCCTACCATCACTTATTGTCATGAGCTCTGGGTAGTGACCGAAAAATGGCAGCACGGTGGCACAACTGGTAGAGCTGCTGCCTCTCAGCGAGAAGGTTGCCGGTTCAAATCCCGGTCCGGGGCCTTTCTGGGTGGAGTTTGCATGTTCTCCCCGTGCATGCGTGGGTTTCCTCCGGGTACTCCGGTTTCCTCCCACAGACCAAAAAACATGCTTGTTAGGCTGATTGGTGACTCTAAATTGACCCTAGGTGTGAGTGTGAGAGTGGATGGTTGTTTGGTGTGAGTGAGACAGGTCCCTCTTGTAAATGAGTCCCCGTGACTCAACGAGGCTAGCCTGTATAAATAAAGGTTGAATGAATGAATGAATGAATGAAAAAAAATGAGATCATGGATACAGGAGGTTGAAATGAGTTTCCCCCTGCAGAGTAGCTGGACTCTAACTTAGTGATAGGGTGAGAAGTTCAGTTATCCGGGAGAGACTTAGAGTAGATCCGCTGCTCATCCACATCAAGAGGAGCCAGTTGAGGTGGTTCGGGCATCTGCTAAGGATGCTCCCTGGGCACTTCCCTAGGGAGGTGCTTTGGGTATGTCCGACTGGGAGGAGACCATGGGAAAGACCCACAACACGGTGAAGAGACTATGTCTCTCAGTTGACCTGGGAACGCCTTGGAATCCTCCCAGAAGAGCTGGAAGAGGTGGCTGTGTAAAGAGACGTCTGAGCCTCCCTGCTCAAGCTGCTGCCCCCGTGACTCGACTTCGGAACAAGCGAAAGATAACGTATGGATGGATAATGGATAAAACCAGTCGGAAGCCAAGCATTCCTTGAAGCAATGCATGTTGCCCACTGCATTTCTGTTTACCACATTTAGTTACTGTATTTTGTTTTTTTATATAAAACATATAATTAGTATTTTATCTGTAGCTTCTTGAATTATCTCATTATGGAGAAATAAGCTTACATTTATTAGTCTAATGGTAGCTAAGACCAAACCTTTTAAACACCGTTAATCTTTCAGTAACTCTAGGAAATTATCTTCAAAGATAATTGACAGCAGCAGCTAGCTGTAGCTCTTCTATATCATTCTGGCGGTCGTATCTAGCAGAAATGTAATCTTAATTTTTGTCAGATAAACAATTCAATTATGTTTATTTATATAGTTCCAAGTCACAACAGCAGTCATCTCAGGGCACTGAACAGAATTCATGTATATAAAAAAACAAGTTAAAACTTCTCTGAGGAGCAAACTGCTTTGAATTTAACTCCATCACAGAACTCTTATCTTGAGCAAGCACAAAGGTAACAGTGGAAAAGAAAAACTCCCTTATGAGGAAGAAACCTCCAGCAGAACCAGGCTCAGGACAAGTGGCCATCTGCTTTGACCAGCTGGTTTGAGAGGAACAGGAAGGATGAACAGATACACAATGTCAGGTAAAGAATCACGTTAAGATAAAATAGTATAAAATGAATACTATTCAGTTTAAACAATTCATTTAAGGAAATTAGGTCAATTTGTCCTCCAGTTGTCTAAGCCTTGGGCAGCATAACAAGCCAACCCTAATTATAGGATTTATCAAAAAGGAAAGTCTTAAGTCCAGTCTTAAATGTGTCAGCCTTACTGACAGAAGCTGGAAGTTAGTTCCACAAGAGAGGAGCCTGATCACTGAAAGATCTTCCTCCCATTCTGCTTTTGGAAACTCTAGGAATGGCGAATAAGCCTGCAGTTTGAGAGCGAAGTGATCTGTTAGTAAAATATGGAACAATAAGATCTGTAATATAAGATAGTGCAAGGGTGTTGAAAGCTTTGTAAGTTAGAAGTAAGATTTTGAATTTAATTCAGGATTTGACAGGGAGCTAATGGAGAGAAGCTAAAACTGGAGACATATTATCTCTCCTGTCAACTCCAGTTAAGACTCTGGCAGCAGCATTTTGGATTTACTCAAGACTTTTTAAAATAAGTATTTGGACACTAAAATAAATAAAACATGCTAAATGAAATGTAATGAGGTGTAAATGTTTCTAAAATACCGGGTAGTGCACCGAGGGACTGAGAGAAACGCAATTTCGGTCCTGTGTATGTCAGAGTCAGAGTCAGAGTCAGAGAGAATTTATTGTCATTTGCACCGCATGTAGTACATGTGTTGAAAACGAGATTATGTACACAGGGTCCCAGTTACATCCAACAACAAATGCAAGAGAAATACAATAATAACATCTAGGATTAACTAAGAGAGACATCACATCAGCTAGTAATACACTAAGCCCTAATGTAGTAGAAAAACATCATTATAAACAGCAGCACGAACATGAGCAGATGGTCACAGATGAACGCAGCAACAAGAAACAGATCAGTACAGTATCAGTATGATGTGACCTTTTGCAGTGTTTATTCTTATTATTTATTTATTCATGAGTCTGACAGCCTCAGGGTAGAAGCTGTTTCTCAGTCTAGTGGTTCTACATTTGATGCTCCTCAACCTCCGTCCCGAGGGGAGTGGTGCAAAGAGTGAGTGTGCTGGGTGAGTGAGGTCTTTCATGATGCAGGTGGCTCTTTTTCTGCATCTGGAGGTGTAAATATCTTGCAGTTCTGACAATAAAGTTGACTTTGACTTTGACTAGTGGTTGCGTGAACTGTTGAGAAGCTTTAAAAAGCTTTAAATATTAGAGTTATTTTAAGATGACAGCACCCAGTGGCGGCAGGTGGAGTTTTCTCCATATTTAGCTCCCCCTGGACAAAACTCCACCAGCTGCCATTGAGCACTGATTTATCACAGAGCCCAATACAATAATCTGGAGGCTAGCGATAGCATGCTAGCTCCAGAAACAAACAAACTCACCTGTTCCCCACTTTTAGAATACACAGTCAGCTGAAGTTTTTTTTCACAACCAGAGATATCTAAAAGTTGAGAGGCATATCAGTCAGAAATGGCAACATAGGCATTAGATAAAGGGCTTTCAATGGCTTAAAACCTACTTGCACCAGCTAGCCTCTCACACATAGCCTGGTTGTGAGTGTCAATGCACGATCTGTTCCGGAAGCACGATCCGTACCATGCAATCAGCTCTGGGCGCAGGAGAGGTGTGCCCAGAATGGTCCTATTTTGTATTGAAGACGAGCTAGTGTGCATGTACAACTTTTAACGAGAGTCCATGAGCCAAGATTTTTGTGCCCCAGGGCACCCTGGGACAGTATCAGAGACAATGTTGATGAATGAAACAACTTTACTCATCATTGTGTCCTTGCGCTTTTAAATAAACTTATTATTATTATTATTATTATTAACTATTAAATATTTATCTTACACAAAAAAACATACATTTTGAAAATGTTTTTATTTTATTATTATATATTTTTTAAATGTCTTATTCAAGGTAATGTGGTGAATGGTGAGTGATGGGGTGGTGCCCTGGCACCCTCTATACATAATTCCCATATGACGTAACATCAGGGGCATTTCCGGTTAATCTGCCATGCGTATAGGCGGAACTAAGCTACCAGAGCAGCAGTTACAGCGTAGTCTACTGGCAGTGTATTTTTCGCGTTTTTTAGAATTTGTTTATTTCTAATTAATTGCAATGGTTACTTTGTGTTGGGTTAGTGGGTGTTCCAATCGGGGAAATGCCAAGCGGAATTTTAACTTAATTCCAAAAATAAGGAAAAATGAAGGACCAGAAACCGTGGAGCTCACCACTCTCTCTAGCAGCAGGATACAGTGCTGTTTACTGGTAGTTAATTTTCTCTTGTTTTTTTTGTTGTTGTTGTGGTTTCTTGCTGGGTTAAAGGGTGTTACAACTGGGTAGACGTTTGGTCAAAGCACAGTTTTCACATAATCCCAAAAATAAGGAAACGTGAAGGACCTCCATCGGAGGGCAGCTCCTCCTCTGAGTCTGCGGTGAGCTCCTCCTCTGAGTCTGGCTAGGATCTGCTCTCGAAGATGTCGTGCTCCGATCACCTTTTGTCCGGTAAACAAAATATTCTATATAAATCATTTTGTGAAACAATGTCAGAACAATGTTAGAGTATAACTGTCTATGTGTTGGAACTGTTTTTTTTTCATGATTTAGCGTCTCTACTACTGTGGTTAGCTTAGCATGTCGCTGTGCGACATGCTAACCTCCACACCGTAACACAACAAAGTTCTGGTTCCGTGTTGAGCCTGGACTGTTTGTTGTCAGGAGGCTGTGTGTTATTTTAGTTAAACCTTTATTTAGCTGGTTAGATATGATTAGCTGGTTAGATATGAAGGTGGCAACCCTCCCTGGGCTGCCACCTTACCGTGGTGGAGGGGTTTGAGTGTCCCAATGATCCTAGGAGCTATGCTGTCAGGGGCTTCATGCCCCTAGTAGGGTCACCCAAGGCAGACAGGTCCTAGGTGAGGGACCAGACAAAGTGCAGCCCAAAAACCCCTATGATGAGTGAAATAAATGGACTAAGTTTTCCCTCGCCCGGACGCGGGTCACCGGGGCCCCACTCTGGAGCCAGGCCCGGAGGTGGGGCACGCTGGCGAGCGCCTGGTGGCCGGGCTTTTACCCATGGAGCCCGGCCGGGCACAGCCCGAAGAGGAGACGTGGGTCCCCCTTCCCATGGGCTCACCACCTGTGGGAGGGGCCAAAGGGGTCGGGTGCAATGTGAGATGGGTGGTGGCCGAGGGCGGGGACCCTGGCGGTCTGATCCTCGGCTACAGAAGCTGGCCATTGGGACATGGAATGTCACCTCTCTGGTGGGGAAGGAGCCTGAGCTAGTGTGTGAGGTTGAGAGGTTCCGACTAGAAATAGTCGGACTCACCTCAACGCATGGCTCTGGCTCTGGAACCAGTTTCCTTGAGAGGGGTTGGACACTCTTCCACTCTGGAGTTGCCCCTGGTGAGAGGCGCCGAGCAGGAGTGGGCATACTGGTTGCCCCCCATCTTGGTGCCTGTACGTTGGGGTTCACCCCGGTGAACGAGAGGGTAGCCTCCCTTCGCCTACGTGTGGGGGGACGGGCTCTGACTGTTGTTTGTGCCTATGCACCAAACGGCAGCTCAGACTACCCACCCTTTTTGGAGTCCTTGGAGGGGGTATTGGAGAGTGCGCCTCCTGGGGACTCCCTTGTTCTACTGGGGGACTTCAACGCTCACGTGGGCAATGACAGTGAGACCTGGAGGGGTGTGGTTGGGAGGAACGGCCCCCCTGATCTGAACCAGAGTGGTGTTCTGTTGTTGGACTTCTGTGCTCGTCATGGATTGTCCATAACGAACACCATGTTCAGGCATAAGGGTGTCCATATGTGCTCTTGGCACCAGGACACCCTAGGTCGCAGTTCGATGATCGACTTTGTTGTCGTCTCATCTGATCTGCGGCCGCATGTCTTGGACACTCGGGTGAAGAGAGGGGCGGAGCTGTCAACTGACCACTACCTGGTGGTGAGTTGGCTCCGATGGTGGGGGAGGATGCCGGTCAGACCTGGCAGACCCAAACGTATTGTGAGGGTCTGCTGGGAACGTCTGGCAGAGTCTCCCGTAAGACGGAGCTTTAACTCCCACCTCCGGGAGAGCTTTGAACACGTTCCGAGGGAGGCGGGGGACATGGAGTCCGAGTGGGCCGTGTTCCGCGCCTCTATTGTCGAGGCAGCTTATCGGAGCTGTGGCCGCAAGGTTGTTGGTGCCTGTCGTGGTGGCAACCCTCGAACCCGGTGGTGGACACCGGCAGTGAGGGATGCTGTCAGGCTGAAGAAGGAGTCCTATTGGGCCTTTTTGGCTTGTGGGACCCCGGAAGCAGCTGATAGGTACCGGCAGTCCAAGCGGCATGCGGCTCGGGTGGTTGCTGAGGCAAAAACTCGGGCGTGGGAGGAGTTCGGAGAGGCCATGGAGAATGACTTCCGTACGGCTTCGAGGCGATTCTGGTCCACCATCCGGCGTCTCAGGGGGGGAAAGAGGTACGCGACCAACACCATTTATGGTGGGGGTGGCGTGCTGCTGACCTCAACTCGGGATGTTGTGAGTCGGTGGGCGGAATACTTCGAAGACCTCCTCAATCCTACTGGCACGTCTTCCACTGAGGAAGCGGAGCCTGGGGACTTTGGGTCGGGTTCTCCGATCTCTGGTGCTGAGGTCGCCGAGGTGGTTAAAAAGCTCCGCGGTGGCAAGGCTCCGGGGGTGGATGAGATTCGCCCGGAGTTCCTTAGGGCTCTGGATGTTGTAGGGTTGTGTTGGCTTACGCGACTCTGCAATATCGCGTGGACATCGGGGGCAGTTCCCTTGGATTGGCAGACTGGGGTGGTGGTTCCCCTATTCAAAAAGGGGGACCGTAGGGTGTGTTCCAACTATAGGGGGATCACACTCTTAAGCCTCCCTGGTAAGGTCTATTCAGGGGTTCTGGAGAGGAGGGTCCGTCGGATAGTCGAACCTCGGATTCAGGAGGAGCAGTGTGGTTTTCGTCCTGGTCGTGGAACACTGGACCAGCTCTACACCCTCAACAGGGTCCTGGAGGGTGCGTGGGAGTTTGCCCAACCAGTTTACATGTGCTTTGTGGACTTGGAGAAGGCATTCGACCGCGTCCCTCGGGGGGTTCTGTGGGGGTACTCCGGGAGTATGGGGTACCAGGCCCTTTGATAAGGGCTGTTAGGTCCCTGTACGACCGGTGTCAGAGCTTGGTCCGCATTGCCGGCAGTAAGTCAGGCTCGTTTCCGGTGAGAGTTGGACTCCGCCAAGGTTGCCCTTTGTCACCGATTCTGTTCATAACTTTTATGGACAGAATTTCTAGGCGCAGCCAAGGTGTTGAGAGGATCCGTTTTGGTGACCTTAGAATCGCTTCTCTGTTTTTTGCAGATGATGTGGTCCTACTGGCTTCATCAGTTCGTGATTTACAACTTTCACTGGAGCGGTTTGCAGCCGAGTGTGATGCGGCCGGGATGAGGATCAGTTCCTCCAAGTCCGAGGCCATGGTCTTGAGCCGGAAAAGGGTAGCATGCCCTCTCCGGGTCGGGGAGGAGGTCCTGCCCCAAGTGGAGGAGTTTAAGTATCTCGGGATCTTGTTCACGAATGAGGGAAAACTGGAGCGTGAGATCGATAGGCGGATAGGTGCAGCGTCCGCAGTGAAGCGGGCGCTGTACCGGTCTGTCGTGGTGAAGAGAGAGCTGAGTCGAAAGGCAAAGCTCTCAATTTACCGATCGATCTACATTCCCACCCTCATCTATGGTCATGAGCTTTGGGTTATGACCGAAAGAACAAGATCTCGGATACAAGCGGCTGAAATGAGTTTTCTCCGCAGGGTGGCTGGACTCTCCCTTAGAGATAGGGTGAGAAGCTCAGTCATCCGGGAGGGACTCGGAGTAGAGCCGCTGCTTCTCCACATCGAGAGGAGCCAGTTGAGGTGGCTCGGGCATCTGGTTAGGATGCCTCCTGGACGCCTCCCTGGTGAGGTGTTCCGGGCATGTCCCACCGGGAGGAGACCCAGAGGAAGACCCAGGACACGCTGGAGGGACTATGTTTCTCGGCTGGCCTGGGAACGCCTTGGGATTCCCCCGGAGGAGCTGCTCCAAGTGGCTGGGGAGAGGGAAGTCTGGGCCTCCCTACTTAGGCTGCTACCCCCGCGACCCGACCCCGGATAAGCGGAAGAAGATGGATGGATGGATGGATGGATATGATTGAGACAGTTTACATATCTTTCTTCCAAGATAGACCGAGTCAACAATGGGGCGGCCGTGGCGTAGTGGTAATGGCAGTCGTCCCCCGATCGGAAGGTTGGTGGTTCGAATCCTGGTTCCCCACACCATGTGTCGTTGTGTCCTTGGGCAAGACACTTAACCCCGAGGTGCTCCCGGTAGGACTGGAAAGCACCTTGCATGGTAGTCTGCCGCTACCGGTGTATGAATGTGTGTAGCATTCAATGTGTGTAGCGCTTTGAGATTTTCACTAATGAAAAGTGCGTTATAAATTGAATTCATTATTATTATTATAACAATGACATTACAGCAGGTCTCAAAACATGGCCCGTCATTAAACCAGTTATTAAAGTACACTTAAAATAACGACGTGAATAAACGAAGAGAAAAATGCACACAAAGCTGAAATTGTACTAAAATGTGAGTAAATATCTGTTAAAGCATTTACTAAACAAATCTGTCAATAAACAATATAAATACATGTGTGTGTTATACATAAACAGTATATACATACACACAGTGTATGTATATACTGTACAGTATATACATACACACAGTGTATGTATATATTGTACTGTATATTTATGATACCCACACATTGCATTTAATATACATAATATTTGAACACTGCAACATTTTCAGACTAGAACTATCAGTTTGTTTTGATTTTAGGTCCCCTATTACTCTCCTGAATAAAGCAATGGGATTCTGTCTGTACATAAAATATTCCATAACACAAGTTCATCTTTTGGGTATTACTACATTTGTTTTATTGAATTATTTCTTTTTACAGGAAGGCCTGCATATAAGTCCAACACAGACTGGTCTCCTACACTGAAGTTGGTAGACACACTTACTCTGAGAAAGTCAGCAGCAGAGGAACAGTAGGTAATGACACAAGCAACCAGCACAATAATTCAAAAAAATATTAAAGTAAATCTAAGATAAAATTACTGAAATCAATATAAAATTGAACATATATATTTGTGAATGGGTAAAAATGTTAGGAGCAACTGTATATTTTTTTAACTTTGAGTAGTAAACTTGAAGTCTTATTTAAGACTTTGTGATGCAAACATGACATTATTAAACAATGTTTACTAATCTTTTTTTAAGGTACAGACGAGTGAAGGGTCGAGTTCCATCCAAAGAAAAGATCCTAGACCTGGGTCCAGTTTCAGATCATAGGCCTGGGTCCAGTCTCAGATCCTAGGTCTGGGTCCAGTCTTGGATTCCTGAGGGTTGGCTACTCCAATCGGGCGGTCCCACATGATGAGTAATCTGTTCCAGTTTGTTTCAAATCAGAAACTGCACTGGTCTCCATCATTCCTTGTTGAAGAGTGTTTTTGATCTGATATTTATTCTGTAGCCAAATCATTTTCATTAAAAGACATAAAATCACCCACAATTCTCATATTGTATTCAGTTTCAACTGTTGTGAATTTATAATTATAGCTTTTACTCTGAACTTTATCAGTCTCCTCCTGGAGGAGGAACCATACAGCAACATGCATGTCTTTATGTTTTGCACATGTCAATAAAACACTAAACTGGTAAGTTGCCAAAGAACAATCACTACATCTAGGTTTTATTTATGTGCAGTAGAATCATGTCTAGTAGAGGTGACATCACAATGAAACATTGGACATTAAACAGTGCATCTTAATTATTGAAATAAAGAAGGTGAAACTTGGTGCAACTGCTTTATTCAAACTAAAGGTAAGCACGTGTACATTTAGGAATGCATGTTTAAAAATGAAAAGAAAAAGGAATGCATGTTTCACAACAACACTAAATGTACTTGAAAAAAAATAATAATAATAATGAATTCAATTTATAACACACTTTTCGTTACTGAAAATCTCAAAGTGCTACACACATTGAATGCTACACACATTCATAAACCGGTAGCGGCAGACTACCATGCAAGGTGCTTTTCCAGACCTACCGGGAGCAACTCAGGGTTAAGTGTCTCGCCCAAGGACACAACGACACATGGCGTGGGAACCGGGACTCGAACCGCCAACTTTTGGATCGGGGGACGACTGCCATTACCACTACGCCACGGCCGCCCGTGAAAAGCATATTTATTTTTAGAAAATGATATTTTCACTCATTTGTTGCTGTGGTACACGACTGCACACAACTTCTGGACAAAGTGGAGTTTCATCCATCTCCTAGAACTCACCTTATACATAAATACAACACAAAGGACGAAAATAATTAAAATGCTTTCAGGGTTTGAAGCAATATCTAACCAATAGATTAAAAGGAGTTACCAAATTGTAACTTTTCACCATGTAATGAAATAATGTGGCGTAAGGTATTTAAACACTTACTGGACCACCATTATTGTAGATGCGCAGGTCTGAGCAGATTTTATCCTGCACAAACTGCCACCAATGCGCGAGTTCTTCCTTTTTCCGATACTAAATTGCTTTTACTGTAATTAGGAAAAATTTAACTTCACAAGGGAATCCAAGTTATGTTGGTCTACCAGAAAATAGACCTTTTATTGAAACTATCACAAAATTACATTAAACATTTGTATCGATATTAGCTCTGATTTAATAACTACGTTGACAAGAATTCAAATTAAAACAAACAGACAGTTAGGATTTAACTGTTGGCACATTACTTGACAGATTAAAGCTTATGAAAAATAAGAAAATAGGAGGAAGAAGATGAATGGAAGCTAAGTTAACGGAAGTTAATTATTTTGAAAACAACCAGGGTGGCAAGCTTTCCCATACGGGTCTTAGCTGGGCTTCTCACACGTGCAGCATACAAACAAGCCTCTTTACCTGGTGACGAGACGTCTTGCGAGGTGAGGACTGAGAAGTTTGTGGACACTAACGGACTGTGTTGTCCAGTGAACGTCCAGATGACTTCGTGCGTGTATATCTGGATCAGACGAGCGGGAGCACGCTTTCACCGGCAGGAACAGGCCCCAATCGCACTGGCTGAACTTTCAAAGTAAAACTTCAGAAAACAAATTCTTCCAGAAATGAGTGAAAGGATCACAGTAAGGCTTTACTATGATTCCAGCTGAAACGTGGGTCGAGTTGACACATGACCGGAACGTCTCCAGCTTTTTCAGAGGAGAGAAAACCAGTTGTCTGTTAGTTCTCTCCAAAAACTAAAAAAATAAATGCAGGAAGTGCCCTTTAAGAAGGGTGTGTGACTTAGTCACATACTTCCTGCTGATTGTGTTCCTTCGAAACAAAAACAGTTCAAACAAATACGAAGGATTGTTCATTCAACTTTAGACACTTATTCTGCATAGAGCAGACAGTTTAAAGCACGATCATTCTGAGATGTTCTCTTAACTTTGTCATATTTAAAATATACCAGCTTAGTAAAATCATCATTAAATGACAAAAATATACTATTGATCAATTCTGAATTAACACACATTAAAGAGAAAGTTCAATCTGATTAATTAGTGTCCATTAATTCATAATAATTGTTAACCAATATAAGTGTCCAATCGTCTCCTTGAGGGCTTCAAGAAGGTGTAACACTTAGAGTTTCAAAGAGATGCAGAGAGGTGTACTTGAAGGTCAAGCCTAAAATATCAGAGGTTAGGTGTATCACTACAACCACTAACTTTATTAACAAAGACAGATCAGTGGAAAATAAATAATATCAGTGACATTTACTGTAAAACGTTAAATACATTGACTGAGCAATAATTACAAATAATTTATTTTGTTAACATTAGTTTAAGTATGAAAGGCAGTTATAGGCTAAATAAATAATGTAGTAATGTGAGAAATATCAGCGATCTTTACTGTAGTACAAGTTACATCAGGTAAGCTGAAGTAGCTTGTACAACATCGTTGATATTTACAACGATCTTCAACGTAGCAAAGATCAGCTTAGCTGATGTAGCTTTTACTAAAGTAAACATCGCTGATATTTACTGTGGCACAAGTTACATTAGCTAAGCTAATCTTTGTTACATTAAAAATCGCTGATATTTACTGTAGCACAGGTTTCGTCAGCTTAGCATGTAGTAAATAACAGCAATGTTTACTGTAGCAAAAATTAGCTTAGCTGCTGTAGCTATGAGGGACATCTACGTGTACATTATTGTAATCACTTACTCTGCCAGTCACCAGAACTGTTATGAAGATTTGGGCGTCCTTCACAAATCTGTTACTGGTTATAAACATCCATGGATTTAAAGCTGTGAAGCTCCTCCGTTGTAGGCTCTCCTCATAGTCATTAAATAATTAACAATATCAGAGTAACTTCTCGGTGACAACTTGTCCGCTTTGTCTGACATGATTTCTTTCTCCAACTCATAGGGGTCAACTCCGACCACTGCTATTTTTTGCAGATATCTAGCTCTTGCGCCTTGGTCAAGAGTACTTAGCTCTGGTAGCTCTAGTCTGTTTGTCCGACATCTTCCGCCTATACGAGTGGTGGAAAACCCGGTATTGTGCAATACTGGTCACGTGTATGGGAACAATGTATTGGCCACTGCAGCAATCTGCTCTGGAAGGGGTCATTTCTAGCCTGTCAGTTCAGTCAAATGGACAAACTGTCAAAGTGGAGTCTTAAATCAACATAAAGTCTTAAATCATTTAAAAGTTTCATAGAAGTCTTGCTAACGTTACTTTATAAATCTTTGTTCTACTGTTAGTGTTGCATTACACAGTTAATTTGCCAGAAACATTATGAAATTACTGTAGGATGAAAAGCATGAATACCAGGAGGTGGTATGGCTCATTGCTAATGTGGCAATTTTTTGTAAAAGAACAAAAAT
Source organism: Garcialebias charrua (assembly GCA_038048925.1). Taxonomy (NCBI): domain Eukaryota; kingdom Metazoa; phylum Chordata; class Actinopteri; order Cyprinodontiformes; family Rivulidae; genus Garcialebias; species Garcialebias charrua. The sequence goes on along the minus strand of JBBPBX010025041.1, from coordinate 21,681 downwards.
AATAATAAAACTTCATGTAAACAAGCGGTATACCAAGATCGCCAATCGGTGATGGATTTGAATGTTTGCAGTTTTCAAGATATTTTTTTCTGATGCTGAATCAAAACGCGAATGCAAGTAAACTTTAATGTTTTTGTGGCAACATTTTTGAAGTAGGTAGGTGTTATAATTAGGGCTTTAACAGAATACTCAAGTAATCGACACATCGATTCCTAGGACATCTATCGAGTTTTTTATTTCACGTCGAGTTTTCGGAGTGACGTCATCACGTCGCAGTTACAGAACAGAAAATTAATCAACTTCCTGTTTGGAGCGCGTTGCGAACCGGTGTTACACCAAATTCTGTGACCACCGTGTATTGTGACCATAGGGGGTGGTGCACTGTTGCAAGTGCAGGGTGGTTGACTGCCCCACTGTTTTTAGTTTTGTTTTTGACGTGCCGCACGTTTCTTTCACTTTTGCAGCTTAATAATAATAACGTATAGTTTTGGTTTTCCTGTGACTTAACTGCAGTATGATAAACGGTAGCCCAGCATAATGTACACTCTCCATGTTTTGTTGGTCCTCTTTTTTGGTAAATATTAAATTACGTTTTTTTATTTATTTTTTATTTATTTATTTATTTATTTTTGCATCTTAAGATCCTATGACATCAACTACTCAAGTTCTACTCGAGCTTTACAGTATTATGTTAATGTTGAGTTTAAAAATGATGTACTCGTTCAACCCCTAGTTATAATGTGTATAGGAAAATAGTTATTTCTTTCTTATTTTGCATGTTCAAGGCAGCACATAGTGATGGATCCTGGTGAGTGGGGGGAGCAATTTTATCCATGACCAGGTGCAATGGTGAAACTGTAGGTGCCCAATGGTGGCCTTGACCACCATAGATTAATCTTCAGTCACCTTAAGGGTCATCTGAATCATTTGAGGAAACTACACGTTTAAGCGATAGAAAAACTAGAAAGCATAGTTTCCTCAAATGATGGTGGTCCTTTTTAGGGATGCACCAATACACATTTTTTAAAACTTCCGATCCGATCCCTATACTTAAATCTGGATATTGGCCGATACCGATCCCGTTCCGATATCATCATCCTCGTTGATTTTATATGAGGCTGTAATAATCTCTTCTCAAGTACAATGTGTACAAATATATGCATGCACGTCCAAAAAGGCAACTTCAGGTAAGTTGTATTAATGTTGGATAAGTTTCAAAGTTACAATTAAATTCTGCTAACACAAAATCTGTTTTATTTTATTCATAGTTTTAAAGTGGATATTAAAGTGATTAATTTAAGTGATTGTTTATTTAAAGTTATTTTATATATTCTTTTGAATAATATAATATAATAATAATACACACTTTTTTTCTTCTTTCTGCACTCTTTTCATTCAGTGTTTTCTTTTTGATGAATTTGTTTTATTTTGTCTCTTTTAAATAATGAATAAATGAATTAAATATTATATTAAATAGCTTTACATCTGCTAAATTCACGGCATAAAACAACACAGACATGTCCCTGTTTTTAGTATTTTACATTACTTTATAATGTAGTTGTTTATGTTTCGTTTTTTTAATCAACAGTTTTCTTGTCATTTTATTTCATATGCTTGTTTATGATTGTCTACTTTCGTACTGATAAATATCTCCTGGAGGGTAAACTATATCTTGGCTGCAAGTATCAAGCTGTGAAATCCTTCGTTTTCTACAACTGATAGCTGTTGGTCATTAATTACGATGAAGTTTAGCAACTTCTCGTTGAACAGTTAACTCCGGGACTTCAGCAGTGTGTTTTTCTTGTTCAGTCCGGGGCGGGCGGCCTGATTTCGGTCAGCCGCTCTCAGCCTGTCCCTCCTCCAAGATGGGCAGACAGAGCGGGTCAGCCTGGATGCAGCTGGGCAGGGTCGGGATGCCTGTGCTTCGGTTCAGCGAGAGTAGCGTCCCGCTGAAGCCCCGGAGCTCGAATGTCCAACGTAAAACTAACTTGACCGCAGATTAATGTGATACCATGGCTCTGCAGACATTACACGTTGCTGTCTTGCTTTGTGGTGTTTCTAGAGTAAAATACTTCCACACAATGGACATGTTGCGATAAAAAGTTGACTAGCTGTTAGCTACAGAGCTGCTCACTCAGTCCTCAAGCTATAACTGGCTGAAAACTATGAAATGGATTTCCTGAATGTGAGACGAGTTTTATTATGCTGGGTTCATGAGGCACGCATCCGTTCAGGAAATCCATTCCATAGTTTGAAGCCAACATGCATCATGGATCAGAAATAATGGCAGGTTGGATCAGAAAAATGTGATACATATGCTGGTATCGGAGGCCAGTACCAATACCGTATCGGCCCCATCCCTAGTCATTTTATATTTGTAGTTCTATCTTATCTTATCTTATATACAGTACACACACACATATACAATAGTCCCTCATTTATCGTGGGGGATATATATGTATATACAGTATATATGTGTGCATATATATATACACACACAGATCTTCTAAACGTGTGGCTCATCCATCAATCACCCAACTGTGTGTCATGTTCAATCTTATTCTGAAAAACTGTAATAGAGAGAGTCTGCAAAAAATGAACCACGAAGAAGCATGATATGGGGTGCCGTTTGTAAAGTTGCACAGTCAAAAATGATCATGGACATTTTGGTTTATTTAGCTTTTCATAAGAAAAAATAGGGATTTTTTTTCAAGTCATGTTTTCATACATTTATAAATGTCATAGTTCCCAACTAAATATTTAATTTACACCTAAATATTTATTTAGTAAACTAAATATTTAACTTGCAAGTTAAATATTAATTTACAAACTAAATATTTAGGTGTAAATTAAATATTGAATTTATACCTAATTATTTAGTTAGTAGACTTAAATCTCTTTTTCAAGACAGACATATATGTATATATGTTGGTCCTCTAGCTGCAGCACCATGGAACTGGAACTGATTCCCTGTCCAATCTCACTCTCAACGTGGAGAAGACAAAGGAGATTGTTGTGGACTTCAGGAAGAGGGATGCACAACATGCCCCTCTGACCATCAACAGCACCGCAGTGGAGAGAGTGGACAGCACCAAGTTCCTGGGAGTGCACGTCTCGAAGGACCTGTCCTGGAGCAGGAACACTGCAGCACTGGCCAAGAAGGCTCACCAGCGCCTCTACTTTCTCCGCAAGCTGAAAAGGGCTGGAGCTTCAACCCCCATCATGTGCACCTTCTACAGAGGTGCCATAGAAAGTGTCCTGACCAGCTGCATCACTGTGTGGTTTGGTGCATGTACTGCATCATGCCGCAAGAGCCTCCAGCGCATCGTGAGAGCAGCTGAGAAGATCGTCGGCACCTCCTTGCCCTCACTGCAGGACTTACACAGCAAACGCCTCACTCGGAAAGCCCTCTGCATGGCAGGTGATCCCACACACCCACTACACAGCCGCTTTAGACTGCTGCCATCAGGGAGGAGACTGAGGAGTCTCCAGGCTCGTACCAGCAGACTGAGAGACAGCTCTGTTCATCAGGCAGTCAGGATGCTAAACACTCTGCCTGCTCTGCCTCCCCTCCCATTTGAACTGCCTTAACACAAAAAACTTTCTCACACATTACCACTCAACACAAAGTTTTTAACACTGGACCCTGTGTCATCAAACGGGTTATTCACTAAACTCTCGGTCATGTGCTCATTCAGTTTGCACTACTTCTCATATTTGCACTAATGTTTGTATTACATTACTGCCTATAGTCATACTACTGTTTACATTCACTGTTTACATTTATTAATACGGTTTACATTTATTACTACTGTTATTACTACTGTTTTACATTTATTACTACTGTTTACATTTACACTACTTTTATATCTACACTACTGCTGATACATATACAGTATTCTCTGACTAGCCTTATTTAAGGATGCCCAATGTGCCTTATGTGCCTCACTGCATATGCCACTTTGCCTCTATACCAACATCAACTACCTCATACATATACTGTGTACATTAACTCATATGCTGCTTTGCCACTCTTTGCAAATGTCAATGCTAGAACCTTCAGTTTATTTTATAGATATACTTTTTATACTACTATGCAAAAACTCAGGACAGTATTACACTTTTATTATTTCATTTTATGCTTATGTTCATTGGGTGTTTGGTGTTTCAGTGTTGGTGTAAATTTTCATACTTTTATACTACTATGAAAAACTCAGGACAGTGTTACACTTTTACTATTTTATGCTTATGTTTATTAAATGTTTTAGTGTTTAGTGTTTAGATGGTTACTGTTGCACCGAGGGACTGAGAGCAGTGGTGGGCAACGCTAATCCAAAAATTAGTTCCGCTATTTCTAAAGCACTAATTTATTTATTTAGGTCCGCAATTTCAAAAGCACTAATGTCTTATGAAAATTAGGGGAAGCTAATTCTAATCCGCTAATTAAATTCAACAATTGGTAGCAGCAAGTTATGCAATATTTGCACTACACTGCCAACTAGCGGTGCATGAACTGTTATACAGTAAGTTGTTTGAGTTTCAGAGTATTTAGTTTGGTTCTCTTCAACAGGTTTCACAAGGACAAAATGTACCCATTCCAAAGTCTGTTAGCTAAACTGCTGACATATTTGGCTTTTTTTTTCTTTTCTTCTTTTGTTACTTTTAGTACCACTAGATTGCATGTGTCAAACTCAAGGCCCGTGGGCCAAATCCGGCCTACCATAACCGTTTCTGTGGCTCTTGCTCTCAGGTGATGGGTCCCCATCCCTACACTCCCTGGTCTCTCTGTTAATTGTCTTGCTTATCTCCTCCATTTTGTTGTCCAGGTGTTTGTGATTGTCATGCTGTGTGTTCATGTACCTGTATATAAAGTCAGGGATTTTGTAATTGATAAAGCTCTGTATATGTTGTATAACACAATCATTGTTCCACATTTAATCTATTGTACTGTATTGAGGTTTGGGGAAAAGCGTGCAAAACAATTACAAAGCCTGTTTTTATTTTACAAAAGAGAGCTGTAAGAGTAATCACCAGAAAACATTTCAGTCACCCATCAAACACCTTGTTTCTTCAGCTAAATTTATTGAAATTCCAGGAATTGGTAGAATATAGTATTTTATCAGTTATGTATAGGGCTCATAATAACACATTACCTTTAAATATCCAAAGAAATTTAGACAAAGTTATTACAATCTTAAAGGGACAGATATTCATCAAACCACAATTCAGAACCAGCTTAAAGGGACGGTCTACCTCAATTCAGGGAGTTGGATTGTGGAATGTTCTGGAGAGTGATGTTAAAAATGCAAAATCAATTCATTCATTCATTCATTCAACCTTTATTTATACAGGCTAGCCTCGTTGAGTCACGGGGACTCATTTACAAGAGGGACCTGTCTCACTCACACCAAACAACCATCCACTCTCACACTCACACCTAGGGTCAATTTAGAGTCACCAATCAGCCTAACAAGCATGTTTTTTGGTCTGTGGGAGGAAACCGGAGTACCCGGAGGAAACCCACGCATGCACGGGGAGAACATGCAAACTCCACCCAGAAAGGCCCCGGACCGGGATTTGAACCGGCAACCTTCTCGCTGAGAGGCAGCAGCTCTACCAGTTGTGCCACCGTGCTGCCCAATGTATACATTTAAGAAAAAGGTCGAAAAGGACTTGCTCAAAAACTATATATGATGAAGCTTAGTGTGTTTGTGTATTACAGTTAGAAAAATTAAGTAGAGTTATTCATTTTGTGATGTAGTTTGAAGGTTATCATTGGTTGAACAAACTGTGAAATAAATAAGGGGCAGATATAATAAGATTTCATCTTCTTTCTGCTCCTTTCATTTTATCCTACTTGTATTCTTGTATCTGATGAAACTGTTTTGTATTGTTCTTTTAAAATGAATGAATAAACATCAAATCAAATCAACGGCCCAGTCAGAGTCCAGAACCTGAACCTGAAACCTTCAGAGAGCTGAGCAGAAACCTCAAAGAACTGAAGCAACAATGGAAAGAAGAGTGGGTCAGAACTCCTCCAGAACCAGGAGAGAGACTGATGAAGTCCTGCAGACTGATGAAGTCAGAGAACCACAGAGGATTCTGCTGCTGAAGGAGGTTCTGTTGGGTCAGAGGCACAAGCTGAGGTTAAATTTTAATGATTTTAGAACTTGTTAAAGATCATCCATCCAGCTAACTGTCTATCCATCCATCCATTCAGCTAAAAGTCTATTCATCCTTGTATCTGATGAAACTGTTTTGTATTGTTCTTTTAAAATGAATGAATGAACATCAAATCAAAAATAAGTCTGTATCTCTGTGTTTATCATTGTCCTGGCATTGTCTCCTCCTGTTGCCTCTGTCTCCTGAGTTCCTTGTGATTCCCTGAGTATGTAAGTTTGCTGCCTTGCGGACGCCATTTTGAAGAGTCCTAATGGTGAACTACTTTTTTTAAATCCAGCAGATTTGACCATTTCGTGAAACTCTCAAGCTCAGGAAAACTTGTGCTATAACGTCAGCTATGAAATATATTTTTTCTCAGCAAAGAAATAATTGTTTTACCGTGTTTTGTTGTAAAATCCTGGCTTCTTTGGCCATCGCGGACGCCATTTTGAAGAGTGCTAATGTGGCGAAATTCTATTTTTAAATCCAGACGCGTCGCGTAGGCCCTGAGAAACATCCATAAGTTCACCCTCCATGTTAAAAAGTCTTCGTCTGACTCTTCGAAAACAAGCAATAAGGCTCCAGAGTAACACACTGGCTGCTAACTGCTATAGAGAGAGCACACACCAAGAGACTGAGGGGGACGCTTTTTTGTGACGGACCACATCCGGCGCTGCTCGTAAATACGTTATTTCGTTTTTACTGATAGATAAATAGTTATTAGCGGTACTGCATTTTAAATAAAAATAGCATAAATCCGCTTATGAATTATAAAACTTAGTCAATCCGCTGTAAAGCTAACAGATTATTTAGCTACGCTAAAAGCGGAATAGCGCAATAGCGCTACCTAGCGGTCGGAGGCCCACCACTGACTGAGAGAAACGCAATTTCAATCCTGTGTACGTCCTGTACATATTGCAGTTCTGACAATAAAGTTGACTTTGACTTTGACTGTCTTCATGTGCTGGTGAAGATTCTCAGTCATCCAGGACATGATAACATTTAAAAAAGGCGTTCAATACAGAAACAACTGGACTTTATTTGTAACAGAAGACGTTTCGCTTCTCATCCGAGGAGCTTTCTCAATTCAAACAGCAGAGAGTGAGAGAATTTCAGTGAGAGAATAAGGTTTTAAAGGCTGAGATAAGATACACACATGCCTATGTAAATTGACAAATCACACCTCACACCTTCATGTGGATCGACTGGAGCAGCTCAGGAACCAAGACTGTACCCAGGTCTAGAAGAGTCTTGCACATGGAGTTTTTCTTCGGATCGAACTCTGTCCTTCACTCATCTGTACCTTTAAAAAACCCATTAGTAAACACTGTCATGTTTGCATCACAAAGTCTAAAATAAGACTCCAAGTTTGCTACTCAAAGCAGAATAAATAACAGTTGCTACTAACATTTTCACTCGTTCAAAAATATCTACATACAATTTTAGATTGAATTCAGTAATTTTTATCTTGGATTTACTTTAATATTTTTCTATTATTGTGCCGGCTTCATGAGTCATGAACTTTTCTACCTGCTTTGATTGCTAAATTTCCTCTGCTGACTTGCTCTGACTGTCTTGTTAACTCCAGTGAAGGAGCCCAGTCTGGGTTTGACTTGTCATAAATGTGCAGTCCTTCCTGAAATAATAAATAATTTAATAGAACAAATGCTACAAATGTAGAACGTAAAAACCAAAGCATAACTTGTGGAATATTTCCAGTACAGACAGCATCCCACTGCTTTGTTCAGAACAGTTTATGGAGGATAACAAATCAAAACTGATTGTTCTAGTCTGACAATGTTGCAGTTTTGAAAAAATTATGGCAGTGTGTATGTNGCATCATGTGGATTAATTACTAGCTGGAATAGCTCTGTGGACGTCTCAGGCTGGAGCAGCGGCTGGAGCAGGAGCTGCAGATTGATCGCGCCGCCGCTCCAACACTAGCTCATGGCTTGGCTAGCAGAAGCTAGCCAGCTAGCTAACACAGGCCTGGAGCAGCTGCGGTGGCCCGCGCTGCTCGGCCCGAAAACAATCAACGCATGGCAACCTAAGATGTCGGCTTTGACCATCTCAAAGTAAGAAAATATATTTTTATTTATTCTGTAAATGTGAATAGCAATGTTTAACATTACAGTACACTACTGTACATGATTAAATGTGCGCACGCTCCGTTAGCATGATAAATAAGGGTTGAATGAATGAATGAATGAATAATTTTTTTTTTAAATATAATTTTCACCCCCTACCTACGAACGGATCGAGCTGCGAACGGTTCTTAGGTCCCAAACTCGTTCGTAGGTCGGGGGTTCCCTGTATATATATATATATATATATATGTGTGTGTGTGTGTGTGTGTGTGTGGTGTGTGTGTGTGTGTGTGTGTGTGTGTGTAGTGATACAAGCCTTCATCTCTCTGAAATATTTTTCACCGAAACTCTCAGTGAAATGCTGAACAATGAAAACCTGCAGTGAAGGACAAAAATCACCGTTTTATTTCAGTTTTAATTTGAATATAGAACACAAATCAATCAGAAGAGGCTTCCTTTTAATTTGTGTTAATTCAGACTTAATTAACAGAATAACTCTCGTCATTGTATGATCGTGGTTTATGCTGTTACCAATGCTGGTCACTTCTTCATATGATGAATCAGAATTGTCACGACAAGAATGCTGTCTAAAGTTGAGAATTAGGTCAAGTTGAACGTTTCAGATTTGTTTAGAAATGTTAAGACGTTAATCAAATGCTTAATCAGTAATATCAGAGTCAGAGTCAGAGTTAGAGAGTCAGAGAGTCTTTATTGTCATTTGCACTGCATGTGGTACATGTGATGAAAACGAGATTATGTACACAGGGTCCCAGTTACATCCAACAACAAATGCAAGAGAAAAACAGTAATAACATCTAGAATTAACTAAGAGAAACATCAACTAGTAATACACTAAGCCCTAATGTAGTGGAAAAACATCATTATAAACAGCAGCACGAACATGAGTCTGTATGAGCAGATGGTCACAGATGAACACAGCAACAAGAAAACAGATCAGCATCAGCATGATGTGATATTTTGCAGTGTTTATTCTTATTATTTATTTATTCATGAGTCTAACAGCCTCAGGGTAGAAGCTGTTCCTCAGTCTAGTGGTTCTACATTTGATGCTCCTCAACCTCCGTCCTGAGGGGAGTGGGGCAAAGAGTGAGTGTGCTGGGTGAGTGAGGTCTTTCATGATGCAGGTGGCTCTTTTCCTGCATCTGGAGGTGTAAATGTCTGTGATGGTGGGGAGACTGACTCCAACATCTTCTGTGCAGCCTTCACCACTCTCTGTAGAGCTTTTCTTTCTGCAACTGTGCAGCCTCCATGCCACACATTGATGCTGGAGCACAGGATGCTCTCCACTGCACACCTGTAGAAGGAGGTGAGGACTGGGCTGCTCAGACCAGCTCGTCTCAGCCGTCTGAGGAAGTAGAGTCTCTGATGACCTTTCTTGATCAGGCTGGTGGTGTTGTTGCTCCAGCTGAGGTTATCATTCATGTGTACACCCAAGTATTTGTAGCTGGAGACCACTCCACCGCAGATCCACCTATGTTCAGTGGGGTGTGGGTGTGTTTGTTCCTTCTGAAGTCCACAATCATCTCCTTTGTCTTCTTCACATTCATGTGAAGGTTATTCTCTTTGCACCAGCTCTCCAGGTGTTCCACCTCCTGTCTGTAGCTGGACTCATCATTGTTTGTGATGCATCCCACCACCGCTGTATCATCTGCAAACTTAACAATATGACAGCCTGGATGTGTGGCTGTACAATCATATGTGAGCAGAGTGAACAGAAGAGGGCTCAGCACACATCCTTGGGGAGAGCCAGTGCTGAGGGTTATGGTGGAGGAGGAGAAGTTGTGGATCTTCACGGACTGTGGTCTGTTTGTTAAGAAGTCTAGTACCCAGTTACAAATGGAGGGGCTTAGTCCAAGTGTGGATAGTTTGTCTATCAGAGTTTGGGGGATCATGGTGTTGAAGGCAGATGTGAAGTCCACAAAGAGCATGCGCACGTATGAGTCCTTCTGATCCAGGTGGGTGAGAGCAGTGTGGACCACAGAGGAGATGGCGTCCTCTGTTGATCGGTTCTCGCGGTATGCATATTGATGAGGGTCCTCGTTGATGTTGACGGTTGTCTTGATGTGGGACATGACCAGTTTCTCAAAACATTTAGCGACTATCGGGGTGAGGGCCACCGGTCTATAGTCATTCAGACCAGTCACTGTGGAGCTCTTTGGAACTGGGATGATGGTGGCGGTCTTCAGGCAGGTGGGAACTGACTCCAGTGAAAGTGAGGTGGTGAAGATGTCAGCCAGCACCTCACAGAGCTGGTCCGCACATTCCTTCAGAACTTTCCCTGGGATGTTGTCTGGTCCGGTTGCTTTATGAGGGTTGATCCTTCTGAGACTGCCTCTCACTTCTGCTGCGGTCACTCTGAGATGCTCTTCATCTGGTGATGAGGTGAGTCTGGTGCTAGCTGGTCTGTTTGGATCTTCAAAACGTGCATAAAACTTATTGAGGGCATCAGGCAGAGATGGGTCCCTGGGGCATTGTTTGCTTTTGCCTTTGTAATCTGTTATGCATTTGATGCCCTTCCACATGCTCCGTGGGTCTTGTGAGGTGAACTGTCCCTCGATCCTCTGTGCATACGTGGCCTTGGCCTTCTTAATGCCAGCAACCAGTTCTTTCCTGCTCTTTCTCAGCTCCTCTGTATCTCCGGACTTGAAGGCAGTGTCCCTGGCTACCAGCAGGGTGCGGACTTCTTTATTTAACCAGGGTTTTTTGTTGGGGTAAGATTTAACATATTTTTTATGGATACATTTTCAGAGCATGTGCTAATATAACCCAGAACTGAGGAAGCATAAAGTTCCAGATCCAC
>JBBPBX010025040.1:0-39197 GCA_038048925.1 Garcialebias charrua | reverse complement strand
TTAAAGACAGGAATTGATTTGGCTTCCTTAAATACTGAAGCTTTAAGTTATTCCACAATCCCACACCCTGTATTACAGTAGCTCTTCCCTTCAAACTAGTTCTAAATGGCGGTTTGACAATGTAGTGGGCATGACATGTCCACTTTAAGACACCTGTGTACTTTTGAACTGTTCCAGAGATGACCTTTACTGACCTCTCAGTAAAGCAAGACATTTACTACAAATCAATTCCATTAGTTATAATCTGAGAATATAGTCACCAAAAGAGACTATTTCTATCTTTGATTTTATGCTAATGTAATCAAAAGAATAACTTTTGTCATTTTCATGATGTGTGCTTTTAAGCTGCTGTTATTCTGTTAATATGTAGTATTACTGTATTACTTGACCATATAATGGTGTCATAGTTGAATTTTATGTCAAACTGTGCTTTTCAGATTTGTTTTAGAAGTGTTAAGACGCTAATCCAAGTGTTTTTCCTCTTGGAGTCTATGAGTCTGTCTTTTCCTAAACATTTCTCTCTGCTGCTAGTTGTGGCCTTGTACTCTGATAACACAAGTGAACGGCTCAACTGGTCCGTGGACCAATGAAAGAGACACAAGTCTCATCTCTCATCTCATGATCCTTCTTTAAGTTCTAAGTTTTGCTGAAACGCTTCAGAGTTTCTGGGAACTTCAAAGAGATGTGAACCTTTCCCAAAGAGCTGGGGTACGTTTGGTCAAGAGCTAACGACCTTCGTCTTCAGCTAAGGACTGATAACCTGCTGTTATGAGTCCACGTCGAATGAGCGTAAGCTCAAAACTTTGTTATTCCTTCCTGGAATAAGTTATCTTGAGCCAAAAAACCACGACTGCCACGGCTTCTGCCGACGAAAGCGAGTATCACCGACACCGACAAGGTAAACACGTGTGGAGTCCAGCTTGGACTTGCGGGACCGACGACTCGTCAGTCCAAGGCTGATCACAGCTCTTTACCAGAACCGAGGCGGACGTCTTAAGGTAAAGGAGCCGCTGTTTGCTTGCTGGAGGTGTGATGATATCTTAGCTGGACGCGTATGGAAGAGTGTCATCTGGTTTCATAAATGCAAGATAAACTTCCTCTCTTAACCTCCCAATTCTTCTTAAATCTTTCCTCCTCTCCTTTCCCTCAATTCTAAGCTGGAAACTATTTTAAGCTAAAGAGCCCACAGACTAAATATGTTAACATCCAGTATTGAAGTCTGTTGTGTTGAATTTAAGTGTGCTGACATATTAAATTGAAAGAAAGTGAAATCATATCAATCAAGTGTAATGGTGTTGATTTTAGTTGATTTATTTTAAATAAATGGTAGTGTCGCCTGGCATACCAACTAAGTTAACGTCTGTGTCACTTAATGGCTTTGTTTATTTATCCATCGTAAAGATCACAGAAATATTGGGTAAATTGAAAAAGAAAAGAATCCGTGAAATTACTATTCAGAGTCAGAGTCAGAGTCAGAGAGAATTTATTGTCATTTGCACCGCATGTGGTACATGTGTTGAAAACGAGATTATGTACACAGGGTCCCAGTTACATCCAACAACAAATGCAAGAGAAAAACAGTAATAACATCTAGAATTAACTAAGAGAGACATCAGCTAGTAATACACTAAGCCCTAATGTAGTAGAAAAACATCATTATAAACAGCAGCACGAACATGAGTCATTATGAGCAGATGGTCACAGATGAACGCAGCAACAAGAAACAGATCAGCATCAGTATGATGTGACATTTTGCAGTGTTTATTCTTATTATTTATTTATTCATGAGTCTGACAGCCTCAGGGTAGAAGCTGTTCCTCAGTCTAGTGGTTCTACATTTGATGCTCCTCAACCTCCGTCCCGAGGGGAGTGGTGCAAAGAGTGAGTGTGCTGGGTGAGTGAGGTCTTTCATGATGCAGGTGGCTCTTTTTCTGCATCTGGAGGTGTAAATGTCTGTGATGGTGGGGAGACTGACTCCCACAGACTTCTGTGCAGCCTTCACCACTCTCTGTAGAGCTTTCCTCTCTGCAACTGTGCAGCCTCCATGCCACACGTTGATGCTGGAGCACAGGATGCTCTCCACTGCACACCTGTAGAAGGAGGTGAGGACTGAGCTTCTCAGACCAGCTCGTCTCAGCCGTTCAATCTGAATAAGTAAATTAAGTAAGGTAAAGAGGTCAGTATTAATATTGACCTCCTCATAAACCTTTACAACAAAAACATATTTTCCCTTGAGATTGTAGCAGACAGATCTTTTCACGAAATACATCTGGATATTTGACGGTAGGGGTGGGCGATATGACTCAAAAATTATATCGTGATATTTCAGAGCGATATCACGATAACGATAAATTTCGTGATATAACCCAAAAAAAAGAAATCAAATTTATTTATTTGACAAAATTAATTTAACATGTTGCTTTGCAGTATTATATTTTTTTTTAAACACCAAGGGTTAATTTGACTGAAATTACTTTATTTAGTAAAGTATTCAGTCAGTATAAAAATAAAAAATAAAAAAGATCTGTTATTTAGATTGAAAAAGTCTGCACAAAATATAATGGACTATCTTTAGGCTTTTAATACCTAGTAGTTCTTTGACATTCTTGTTAGGTCTAAATTGTTTTTAATTTTTAACTGGCTGTTTTTTATTGTTATTTTTTATTGTTTGTTTTATTTCTGTATTGTTCAGCACTTTGTGCACCTTCTGGCTGCTGAAAAGGGCTCTATAAATAAAGATTGATTGATTGATTGATAAACAAAAACCACCACAAAAACTAAAGTTCAGGTGTAGTTTCCTAAATCACTCTCCATGTAAAATATATTATTCTTTGTTTCTAAAGAGTGACACGGTCGAAAATTTGTTGACGGTCCCTAAGTGAACCATGACGTCTCTGAATAGGGGCAGACTCAGCGCGGCTGCCCGAAATCAGACTCCATGAAGTGGACTGACGAGAGCAACGCACCGCTGAAGACACGGAGCTCGAATATCCAACTTCCAACTTGAAAATAACTCACTGTGGTTTCCTCTTGGTCGTGGAGAGCCGCTCGTGTTTATAGAGACAGTTTGCAGAGCGAGGGGAGACCAGCCCGCAGCGCGGCTGCTCAGTGGGGGGGGGGGGCATTTGATCCTCTACCTGCTGTTCAGAGCAGCCAGGGGACAGAAGCTGACACGACGCGCGGTTTGTTTTGATCATTTTAGCACCAGTACAGACTGGTGGAAGGGAGGTGCGCAGTTCAGTTTGAAGCGCTCGGTTGGGGGGCGGGGCGTCCTTACGTATCACGTCATGAAATTAGCATATCATGATATCTTTTTTTTGCCCGGGCAAGCTATTTTTACCGGTATTATCGTAAACGATATGATATGGCCCAGCCCTATTTGACGGTAGTGTACTATTATGAGCTCTATACATAAGTAAGGGGGCGGCCGTGGCGTAGTGGTAATGGCAGTCGTCCCCCAATCGGAAGGTTGGCGGTTCGAATCCCGGTTCCCCACACCATGTGTCGTTGTGTCCCTGGGCAAGACACTTAACCCCGAGTTGCTCCCGGTAGGACTGGAAAGCACCTTTCATGGTAGTCTGCCGCTACCGGTGTATCAATGTGTGTAGCACTTTGAGATTTTCACTAATGAAAAGTGCGTTATAAATTGAATTCATTATTATTATTATTAAGTAGCAAAATGTTATAATCCGCCAAATCATAGAATTTCAGTAATTTCATTTGATAAAATAATTCACTAGATGGGTGACAGTACTGTTTTTTTGTTATAACTCTTACAATTTTTTTCTGCAAAATAAAAATAGGCAATGTTTTTTTTTTTTGCAGGAATGTACACACATGTTAATGTGTAAATATGTACCGTACTTTCCGCCCCTTAAGTCGCATTTAAGTCCCACACACCCACTACACAGCTGCTTCAGACTGCTGCCATCAGGGAGGAGACTGAGGAGTCTCCAGGCTCGAACCAGCAGACTGAGAGACAGCTCTGTTCATCAGGCAGTCAGGATGCTAAACACTCTGCCTGCTCTGCCTCCCCTCCCATTTGAACTGCCTTAACACAAAAAACTTTCTCACACATTACCACACAACACAAAGATTTTAACACTGGACTCTGTGTCATCAAACGGGTTATTCACTAAACTCTCGGTCATGTGCTCATTCAGTTTGCACTACTTCTCATATTTGCACTAATGTTTGTATTACATTACTGCCTATAGTCATACTACTGTTTACATTCACTGTTTACATTTATTAATACTGTTTACATTTATTACTACTGCTTTACATTTATTATTACTGTTTACATTTACACTACTATAAAGATAAAAATGAGGAAAAGGTCAAATTCACACTTGTGGCTCTCAGACACTTCAATCTAAAAGGAAGTGGAAATGCAAACTTTTTAATGCTGAAGGAAAATTATACCCTGAAATGATGCAGACACAAATAATTTTAAAAATTAGAGCAGGTATATATGGTTCTATTTAATCATGAGTAAAAACCAAAATAATTTCCAATAAAGGAGCTGAGTGAACATCTGTGTGGGATAGCCATGGGGATTAGGAGGGTTTGGAACATTTTAAGCGCATTAAGGATTAAAAAAAAGGTCAGAATGTTTAGCAACATACCGATAAACCTCTTAAGCGAAAC
The DNA here is from genome assembly GCA_038048925.1 of Garcialebias charrua. NCBI lineage: Eukaryota > Metazoa > Chordata > Actinopteri > Cyprinodontiformes > Rivulidae > Garcialebias > Garcialebias charrua. The sequence goes on along the minus strand of JBBPBX010025040.1, from coordinate 34,547 downwards.
CCAACTGGGAGGCTGCACTGCGTTATTCTGTGTTTTTGGGAGGAGAGTGGGAGGAGGAGTTGACATTTGTTCCAACGAGGAGGAGATTGAGCACATTGTGGTGTTTCACACAAGCACATATGGACTCATGTGACTGCAGATTACATCCTTTGACTTGTTGGTTTGTGTGTTTTTGCAGCAAGTATGCATGGCGACGCTGCACAGACTCGCATCATTTCTACATCTGCAGGACAGATCTGACCTTTTTCTTTCTTTGCTTTGGTTTTATTTTATGGTTACATCCATGCTGGCAATCTCTAGTGGGGACAATGCAATTTGATTGTTATTGGTTTTATGGTGACACTTCTCTTTTGTTGTTGTTTATTTTATCATTAGAAGAATGTGTTTGGATCTGGTCTTATTTTTAGTTGACCTTCTGTTACGTTCCTCTGCTGGTCACACAGAGTGACAGACAGGCAACTGCCTTATCCCCACCACCTGTTGGCCAGCAATAAAATCCAACAAGTCACTGAGCTGATGTCTAATCCACAAGTGACTGACACACTGTTTGGGTTGGTTGTTCTGTGGGTTGGACCCTTTAGCAGATCAGGGACCTGTTATTAGAAAATGTGTGGGGAATTCTGTGTGATTGTTCTGATTCTGAAGAGTGTGTAACATTAAACTGAAAACTGTGTGGTGGAGAATGCAGGACATATGAAAGGAAAGCCACAGAAAAATGTTCTGAATGTTCGATAAGTGGTCCAAGTTAAGCTGTACTGACGGATGGAAGGATTGCAAGGTAGAAAGGGAGGCGTGTGAGAACTGTATGTCAGGGCTGTGACGAGTGGGGTTATGTTGATTGCAGTGGGGTCATGGGATTTGCCCCCGAGTCTGTGGAGAAATTCTGTAATTACCAGTCCATGACAGTAGTCATCTTTTAACTGCTGCCATAGAGAGTTATTACTGTTTAAATGAAGAAGTGAAACATAAACATTACTACAAAAAGCTTTCATATTTTTTTATTTTGACAGTTTTGTTGTGAAACTTCAGGGACCAACGTTAGTATCTGGAAAATTTGACAATCTGTAGGCTTTTGGAAAACTTAATGATGGTGCCATAAAAGAAGCAGTTCAGTTTTTTCCTTCATGACTGTTTTATTGCCAACTTCTGTGGAGAAACTCTGGGTGTCCATATGTGCTCTTGGCACCAGGACACCCTAGGTCGCAGTTCGATGATCGACTTTGTTGTCGTCTCATCTGATCTGCGGCCGCATGTCCTGGACACTCGGGTGAAGAGAGGGGCGGAGCTGTCAACTGACCACTACCTGGTGGTGAGTTGGCTCCGATGGTGGGGGAGGATGCCGGTCAGACCTGGCAGACCCAAACGTATTGTGAGGGTCTGCTGGGAACGTCTGGCAGAGTCTCCCGTAAGACGGAGCTTTAACTCCCACCTCCGGGAGAGCTTTGAACACGTTCCGAGGGAGGCGGGGGACATTGAGTCCGAGTGGGCCATGTTCCGCGCCTCTATTGTCGAGGTAGCTTATCAGAGTTGTGGCCGCAAGGTTGTTGGTGCCTGTCGTGGTGGCAACCCTCGAACCCGGTGGTGGACACCGGCGGTGAGGGATGCTGTCAGGCTGAAGAAGGAGTCCTATTGGGCCTTTTTGGCCTGTGGGACCCCGGAAGCAGCTGATAGGTACCGGCAGTCCAAGCGGCATGCGGCTCGGGTGGTTGCTGAGGCAAAAACTCGGGCGTGGGAGGAGTTCGGAGAGGCCATGGAGAATGACTTCCGTACGGCTTCGAGGCGATTCTGGTCCACCATCCGGCGTTGCAGTACGCCACCAACACCATTTATGGTGGAGGTGGCGTGCTGCTGACCTCAACTCAGGATGTTGTGAGTCGGTGGGCAGAATACTTCAAAGACATCCTCAATCCTACTGGCACATCTTTCACTGAGGAAGCGGAGCCTGGGGACTTTGGGTCGGGCTCTCCAATCTCTGGTGCTGAGGTCACCGAGGTGGTTAAAAAGCTCCGCGGTGGCAAGGCTCCAGGGGTGGATGAGATTCGCCCTGAGTTCCTTAGGGCTCTGGATGTTGTGGGGTTGTGTTGGCTTACGCAACTCTGCAATATCGCGTGGACATCGGGGGCAGTTCCCTTGGATTGGCAGACTGGGGTGGTGGTTCCCCTATTCAAAAAGGGGGACCGTAGGGTGTGTTCCAACTATAGGGGGATCACACTCTTAAGCCTCCCTGGTAAGGTCTATTCAGGGGTTCTGGAGAGGAGGGTCCGTCGGATAGTCGAACCTCGGATTCAGGAGGAGCAGTGTGGTTTTCGTCCTGGTCGTGGAACACTAGACCAGCTCTACACCCTCAACAGGGTCCTGGAGGGTGCGTGGGAGTTTGCCCAACCAGTTTACATGTGCTTTGTGGACTTGGAAAAGGCATTCGACCGCGTCCCTCGGGGGGTTCTGTGGGGGGTACTCCGGGAGTATGGGGTACCAGGCCCATTGATATGGGCTGTTAGGTCCCTGTACGACCGGTGTCAGAGCTTGGTCCGCATTGCCGGCAGTAAGTCAGGCTCGTTTCCAGTGAGAGTTGGACTCCGCCAAGGTTGCCCTTTGTCACCGATTCTGTTCATAACTTTTATGGACAGAATTTCTAGGCGCAGCCAAGGTGTTGAGAGGATCCGTTTTGGTGGCCTTAGAATCGCTTCTCTGTTTTTTGCAGATGATGTGGTCCTATTGGCTTCATCAGATCGTGATCTACAGCTTTCGCTGGAGCGGTTTGCAGCCGAGTGTGATGCGGCCGGGATGAGGATCAGTTCCTCCAAATCCGAGGCCATGGTCTTGAGCCGGAAAAGGGTAGCATGCCCTCTCCGGGTCGGGGAGGAGGTCCTGCCCCAAGTGGAGGAGTTTAAGTATCTCGGGGTCTTGTTCACGAATGAGGGAAAACTGGAGCGTGAGATCGATAGGCGGATAGGTGCAGCGTCCGCAGTGAAGCGGGCGCTGTACCGGTCTGTCGTGGTGAAGAGAGAGCTGAGTCAAAAGGCAAAGCTCTCAATTTACCGATCGATCTACGTTCCCACCCTCATCTATGGTCATGAGCTTTGGGTTGTGACCGAAAGAACAAGATCTCGGATACAAGCGGCTGAAATGAGTTTTCTCCGCAGGGTGTCTGGACTCTCCCTTAGAGATAGGGTGAGAAGCTCAGTCATCCGGGAGGGACTCGGAGTAGAGCCGCTGCTTCTCCACATCGAGAGGAGCCAGTTGAGGTGGCTCGGGCATCTGGTTAGGATGCCTCCTGGACGCCTCCCTGGTGAGGTGTTCCGGGCATGTCCCACCGGGAGGAGACCCAGAGGAAGACCCAGGACACGCTGGAGGGACTATGTTTCTCGGCTGGCCTGGGAACGCCTTGGGATTCCCCCAGAGGAGCTGCTCCAAGTGGCTGGGGAGAGGGAAGTCTGGGCCTCCCTAGGCCTTAGGGATCAGCCTTAGGCTGATACCCCCGCGACCCGACCCCGGATAAGCGGAAGAAGATGGATGGATGGATGGATGGATGGATGGATGGATGGATGGATGGATGGATGTGATGGTGGGTTGTTTGATTTTTTCTTTTCAGAGTCAGAGAGTCTTTATTGTCATTTGCACCGCATGTGGTACATGTGATGAAAACGAGATTATGTACACGAGGTCCCAGTTACATCCAACAACAAATGAAAGAGAAAAACAGTAATAACATCGAGAACTAACTAAGAAAAACATCAACTAGTAATACACTAAGCCTAATATAGTGGGAATAAACAGCAGCACGAACATGAGTTTGTATGAGCAGATGGTCACAGATGGTCACAGATGAACACAGCAACAAGAAAACATATCAGCATCACCATGATGTGATATTTTGCAGTGTTTATTTTAATTTTATTTTTATTTATTCATGAGTCTAACAGCCTCAGGGTAGAAGCTGTTCCTCAGTCTAGTGGTTCTACACTTGATGCTCCTCAACCTCCGTCCTGAGGGGAGTGGGGCAAAGAGTGAGTGTGCTGGATGAGTGAGGTCTTTCATGATACAGGTGGCTCTTTTCCTGCATCTAGAGGTGTAAATGTCTGTGATGGTGGGGAGACTGACTCCAACAGACTTCTGTGCAGCCTTCACCACTCTCTGCAGAGCTTTTCTTTCTTCAACTGTGCAGCCTCCATGCCACACGTTGATGCTGGAGCACAGGATGCTCTCCACTGCACACCTGTAGAACGAGGTGAGAACTGGGCTGCTCAGACCGGCTCGTCTCAGCCGTCTGAGGAAGTAGAGTCTCTGATGACCTTTCTTGATCAGGCTGGTGGTGTTGTTGCTCCAGCTGAGGTTATCATTCAGGTGTACACCCAGGTATTTGTAGCTGGAGACCACTTCCACTGCAGACCCACCTATTACCAGTGGGGCATGGGTGTGTTTGTTCCTTCTGAAGTCCACAATCATCTCCTTTGTCTTCTTCACATTCATGTGAAGATTGTTCTCTTTGCACCAGCTCTCCAGATGTTCCACCTCCTGTCTGTAGCTGGACTCATCATTGTTTGTGATGCATCCCACCACCGCTGTATCATCTGCAAACTTAACAATATGACAGCCTGGAAGTGTGGCTGTACAATCATATGTGAGCAGAGTGAACAGAAGGGGGCTCAGCACACATCCCTGAGGAGAGCCAGTGCTGAGGGTTATGGTGGAGGAGGAGAAGTTGTGGATCTTCACGGACTGTGGTCTGTCTGTTAAGAAGTCTAGTACCCAGTTACAAATAGAGGGGCTTAGTCCAAGTGTAGATAGTTTGTCTATCAGAGTTTGGGGGATCATGGTGTTGAAGGCAGATGTGAAGTCCACAAAGAGCAGACGCACGTATGAGTCCTTCTGATCCAGGTGGGTGAGAGCAGTGTGGACCACGGAAGAAATGGCGTCCTCTGTTGATCGGTTCTCACGGTATGCGTATTGATGAGGGTCCTCATTGAACTCATTTTATTTGAGTGACTTGGGGTGATATCGCAGCTCTCCCTTGACTTTGATCTCTCAATATGGATATTTTGAAAAAAAAAAAAATAGTGAGGATCACTAGTTTAAAACAACTTGTCTGTTTTTTTCATTCATTCAACCTTTATTTATACAGGCTAACCCAGGGCTATTCAACTGACAGTCTGCATGCCACTTCTGGCCTGTGGGTGACTTCAATCCGGACCACTTAATTTTTTTGTTTTTGTTTTTGTTTTTTTGGTCTGGGTTTGGGTTTTGGGTTGTGTTTATTGCATTTTGGATTCAGTGCAATAAAATAAACCATTTTAAGAGAAAACAGATCATTGTAAACTTTGTTTTACTAGTTTTATTGCTGGAAGTCCAGCCCTGGAGCTGGTGGCTTTCAGAAACTGCGGTCCCCTGAGCAGTTTTGTTGACTAGCCCTGAGCTAGCCTCATTGAGCCACGATGACTTATTTACAAGAGGGACCTGTTCCAGACAGAACATGTAACATACAGACAACAATAACAATAAACAATGACAACAATAAACTACAGTAAAAATGCAGTTAAAATAAGAGTAGTGTATAAAATAATAAACCAGGGCGCCGTTAAACAGGGTGAAAAACTTAAAACAAGAACATATCTGCCTTGCATTTTTCCCCCCATTGACACTATCAAATGTTTGAAACTCCTTACTGCAATGTTACTACATTTAATAGGACAAATGCAACAACAACAACAACAACAACAACAAAAAAACACGTCCACAATAAACAAGATTGGTGTACATGATAACAAAACATATTGTTAGAAAACAACACCAAGCTTTTATGTCTGACACAAAAAAGACTGTGGAGTTACCTCAGCTGGCAAATCTGTGTGTTTATGGACAGTCTTAAAGTGCACATGTTTGGCATCTCTACAAAAAGTTTAAAATCTAATAAGCCTGTTCACAATATGGACTCCCACTGACAATCAAAGTAGCTTTTATATCTTAAAGAACTACATTAGTTTGCCAATTTTGGTTGTAATGGTTATCTAAATGTTATAAACATTGTTCAATATCAAACGCTGAACACAGCTTGTTTCTTGTATGCATCACCGGGCCATGCTGGGGTTTATCTGCACATATTGTGTTTTAATTCACTGGTTGGAGGGGGCTGCAGAGTTGGCTGAAAGATTTGAGGTTAGAAATGTGTTTTCTGGCTGTGAGCGCAGTGGGGCGTCTGAGGGAAATGGGGCTGCAGGACACTGATTGGGGTCGCTGAAGGGAGGGCTTTAGGGGGCTGCGGTGAGAAGATAAGGGGCTGGATGGGGGTGTTGTGACTGCTGCTGTAGCCTGCAGCTTGCAGAGCGGTGATAACCAGGCAGAGCTCTTGGGCTGTGCTCGTCACTTCCCTCTGCAGCTATAGGATGGAGCAGCAGCTGTTTGCAGCGGGCGATGTACAGATGTGTTGTACGCAGGGTGCTAGTCATGACAACAGAAGAGACAAAGCTGCAGCAACAAGCTACATTATCTGACTCCAGTCCTTTGTAAACTTTAAAGGCTCTCCATCCATCCATCCATTTTCGTCCGCTTATCCGGGGTCGGGTCGCGGGGGTAGCAGCCTAAGTAGGGAGGCCCAGACTTCCCTCTCCCCAGCCACTTGGAGCAGCTCCTCTGGGGGAATCCCAAGGCGTTCCCAGGCCAGCCGAGAAACATAGTCCCTCCAGCGTGTCCTGGGTCTTCCTCTGGGTCTCCTCCCGGTGGGACATGCCCGGAACACCTCACCAGGGAGGCGTCCAGGAGGCATCCTAACCAGATGCCCGAGCCACCTCAACTGGCTCCTCTCGATGTGGAGAAGCAGCGGCTCTACTCCGAGTCCCTCCCGGATGACTGAGCTTCTCACCCTATCTCTAAGGGAGAGTCCAGACACCCTGCGGAGAAAACTCATTTCAGCCGCTTGTATCCGAGATCTCGTTCTTTCGGTCACAACCCAAAGCTCATGACCATAGATGAGGGTGGGAACGTAGATCGATCGGTAAATTGAGAGCTTTGCCTTTTGACTCAGCTCTCTCTTCACCACGACAGACCGGTACAGCGCCCGCTTCACTGCGGATGCTGCACCTATCCGCCTATCGATCTCACGCTCCAGTTTTCCCTCATTCGTGAACAAGACCCGAGATACTTAAACTCCTCCACTTGGGGCAGGACCTCCTCCCCGACCCGGAGAGGGCATGCTACCCTTTTCCGGCTCAAGACCATGGCCTCGGATTTGGAGGAACTGATCCTCATCCCGGCCGCATCACATTCAGCTGCAAACCGCTCCAGCGAAAGCTGTAGATCACGATCTGATGAAGCCAATAGGACCATCATCTGCAAAAAACAGAGAAGCGATTCTAAGGCCACCAAAACGGATCCTCTCAACACCTTGGCTGCGCCTAGAAATTCTGTCCATAAAAGTTATGAACAGAATCGGTGACAACGGGCAACTGTAAAGGATTATGAGGAGGTCAATATTAATACTGACCTCTTTACCTTAATTAATTTACTTATTCAGATTGAATAGTAATTTCACGGATTCTTTCTTTTTCAGTTTACCCAATATTTCTGTGATCTTTATGATGGATAAATAAAACAGAAGCCATAGAGTGACAATGGACATTAACTTAGTTTGATATGTCAAAGAGACACTATCATTTATTTAAAATGAATCAACTAAAATCAACACCATTACACTTGATTGACATGATTTCACTTTCTTTCAATTTAATACGTCAGCACACTTAAATTTAACACAACAGACTTCAATACTGGATGTTAAACATATTTAGTCTGAGGGCTCTTTAGCTTAAAATAGTTTCCAGCTTAGAATTGAGGGAAAGGAGAGGAGGAAAGATTTAAGAAGAATTGGGAGGTTAAGAGAGGAAGTTTATCTTGCATTTATGAAACCAGATGACACTCTTCCATACGCGTCCAGCTAAGATATCATCACACCTCCAGCAAGCAAACAGCGGCTCCTTTACCTTAAGACGTCCGCCTCGGTTCTGGTAAAGAGCTGTGATCAGCCTTGGACTGACGAGTCGTCGGTCCCGCAAGTCCAAGCTGGACTCCACACGTGTTTACCTTGTCGGTGTCGGTGATACTCGCTTTCGTCGGCAGAAGCCGTGGCAGTCGTGGTTTTTTGGCTCAAGATAACTTATTCCAGGAAGGAATAACAAAGTTTTGAGCTTACGCTCATTCGAAGTGGACTCATAACAGCAGGTTATCAGTCCTTAGCTGAAGACGAAGGTCGTTAGCTCTTGACCAAACGTACCCCAGCTCTTTGGGAAAGTTCACATCTCTTTCAAGTTCCCAGTAGACTCTGAAGCGTTTCAGCAAAACTTAGGACTTAAGGAAGGACCAGTCGAGGAGTTCACTTGTCTTATCACGACCCAAGGTTACAGCCAGCAGCAGAGGGAAATGTTTAGGAAAAGACAGATAAAGCTGGAGCCCTGCTCATGAAAAACAACGGATTAACTGTCTTCTGACTTTCTAAACAAAACCATCGGGTCTATGTGACCCGAGACTTCAACTTTAACACAGCAGGAGTGACACAGTAATGTTTCTTACAGAATAACACAGCTTAAAAGCACACATCATGAAAATGACAAAAGTTATTCTTTTGATTACATTAGAATAAAATCAAAGATAGAAATAGTCTCTTTTGGTGACTATATTCTCAGATTATAACTAATGGAATAATTTGTAGTAAGTGTCTTGCTTTACTGAGAGGTCAGTAAAGGTCATCTCTGGAACAGTTCAAAAGTACCCAGGTGTATCAAAGTGGACAAGGTCATGCCCACTACACAACCTTGGCGGAGTCCAACTCTCACTGGAAACGAGCCTGACTTACTGCCAGCGATGCGGACCAAGCTCTGACACCGGTCGTACAGGGACCTAACGGCCTGGTACCCCATACTCCCGGAGTACCACCCACAGAACCCCCCCGAGGGACGCGGTCGAATGCCTTCTCCAAGTCCACAAAGCCCATGTAAACTGGTTGGGCAAACTCCCCATAAGCTCATTTACATATGATTAAATACTCCAGTTATTAGACTGTGGCACAGAGGTAAGTAAGACAGTTGTCACAGAACCAAAAAGTCACAGGGTTGATTCCCCATCGTGTTGGTATCCCACGCTTAAATAGCAGCTGCTGTTCCACTTGTACGTTTATATTTGTGTGATGTGTTAAATGCAGAGGTTGTGTATGAATGCAACGATGCCAACACATATTGCTTCCCCTCACTTCAGTACGTACACAAATCAGCTGCCTCCCTGCAAAACCAAAATAAATAAATAAATACCCACCTCAGGCCATATGGCCAAGGCAATTAAGACTCTGTGGTTTTGAGTGTGTGGATTTTACAAACAAAAGAAGAACTGATTACAACACACTCCGCTGATACTCCCCAAATGTCGCTAATAGCTCCCACACTGTAAACATTTCACCACGAGTCGTCATTCAAAATATCCTTTCCCAGAAGAAGCGGTAGCCATCGGCATCCACCGGTCCCATGGTTCGGCACAAGGGAGACAGAAGACGGAAGAGAAAAATGCTGGACTGTCAACAAAGAGGAGAGTCTGTGTCCTTGCAGCTCAGGGGCACAGCATACAAACTGGTTCCACAAGATTTACAAAATGAGTTGTTGGCTCAAGATTGGACCGCAAGCACAAAAGAAAAATATGCACCGAGATGGGAACCACTTTATTTTGGTTTTGGGCACACACAAAAAAACCTAAATATTACTTCATCTTGTGTACAACCAATGACAGTTCTGTCTCTTGGATCATCGAGGTCTTCCAGAGACGTGTGTTTATTTAAGGTCATTGGGTAAAATTATACATGTGTGCACCAGCAACAACAATTGGAAATGAGAGCTTATTCAAGTTGCAGAGGTACAAATTTGATCCTGGTGTTTGTTGAAATTACCTGGTGCGGAGAGCTGACCTGGATTGTTTTCAGAAACTAAAGTTGGATGGAAAGAAGTGTTTCATGCAGCCGCCTCACTGCGCACTCATGGCTCCATCCTCTTTTGATTGTAGAGCATTACATGTCAGTGCCTTAAAAAAATTCTGTTCTTTATACTAAAATTATTCAAATCTAACCTCAAGTGAACAAGCGGTACGCCGATGCCTCCCATCTATGAGGGATTTGAAAAGTGAATATTTGTAGGTTTTAAGATTAGTGTTTTTCTGGTCTGGAATTGAACAAGGAATGCAAATAAACGTTAATATTTTCCAGCCAAGACATTCAAGTGAGTAGGAGTTACACTGTGTATAAGAACAAAGGTAGGTTTTTTTTTTGCTTGTTCAAGGCAGCGCAGAGTGACATCCTGGTAAGTTGAGGGAGCAATTATATCCACCACCAGGCACAATGGAAAAGTAAGTGTGGCCAATGGTGTCCTTGGCCACCATAGATTAATTTTTGGCCACCCCAATAATTTGAGGAAACTACAGTAAATATTTAAGCAATATAAAAGCTAGGAGGCATAGATTCCTCACGTGGCTGCGGTGGCTGGTTTACATATAAATATATACACAGTATATATCGTGGTGGTGACCACATTGAATATAAATGTGGTGTCCCAATTTTCAATAGTAACCTTTCTTGTGCCTAGATGCAGCCGCACACCAAAATGGAAGTCAGTACCGTATTTTCCGCCTGAAAGGTCGCTCCGTTTTATACAATACCATACCATTTTATTTATAAAGCACTTTAAACAAGAACAAGTCCACACCAAAGTGCTGAACAAACAAACAAGCAACAGGCACCACAGACAATGAAGTACAACACGAAAAACATAAAAACATTGCAGATCAAAATAAAACGATCAAACACCAATCAGCGGGTGTTGAAGGCAACAGAATAGTAGTGAGTTTTTAACCTGGACTTGAAAACTGAGAGGGAGGGGGCCTGTTTGATGAGCAGCGGTAACTCGTTCCAGAGTCTTGGGCCAGCTACAGAGAAGGCCCTGTCACCTATATAGATCGCTTTGTCCAATTATTGGGAATAAATTGGAAAAATCCATAAACAGATCGCACCTTTATTTAGGTTGCATCTATTATGCGTCACCGCTACGCGACGCGTCAGCGCCTCATTTGCCCTGCTGAAAATGGCGGCCACAGAAGCGAGCGAGCACGGAAGGACTTTACAAGATTAACACGGTAAAAACAATTATTTGTTTGCTGAAAAAATAAAATTCTTAGCTGACATTATAGCACAAGGGTTCCTGAGCTTAACCGTTCCTTAATAAATTCACGAAATGGTCAAATCTGCTGAATTTAAATTGTTTCACTTTGACTTCGTCCAAACCATCACGTGCGCTGCGAAAATAAATTATAAATAAATGAAATTTTATCTCAAATGTCTCATACAGGTCACAGTTTGTAAATGACCACCAAGTAATTACGTTCTGTAGGCTTCAAGAAAATCTGCGGTGTGGTTTATACGTTATTAGACAAATAGTATCCGTTTAGGTAGCTACCGCTAACAACAACATGCTAAAATATAGTTTTTTTTTTTAGCTCTAAACATCTCCTGCAGCTAACAGTTTGTAAATTACCACCAAGTAATTACATTCTGTAAGTTTGAAAAAAATCTGTCCTGTGGATCATGAGTTATTTAGATAAATAGTAACCGTTTTTGCTAACAAACACTGAGCTAACAGAAGTCATACCTCCAGAGCAGGAGGCCGGGCTGCGACAGAGTCAGTCTGACCAGAGGAGACTGCCTTCGGACACATGAGGTGGGAACGGTCGGTGTACCCTAGCTGACAAAAGTGGTACTGCACCATTTTTTGCCAAAATGAAAAACTGTCATATCTGAGCCAAAAATTTGTCTAAAAATATGGGGAGAATTCCATAAACAGGTCTCACCTCTCTATAGATTGCAGGGCATGAAAATTAGGCAAAAAACTGTGACCTATAGTCCGGAATTTACGGTAGTCACTTATTTTTCAAGTTATCCAGCTCTCAAGATGGACAGATGGAGGATACTTTTGGTTCCCCTCTTCGCTCCATGACGGGGGATAGTTAGTAAAAGTTATCTCAGGAGAACAGCAGTTTTGTTGAATATTCACTTTGTAGCAATCTCCCATCCTGAGCAGCACATTGGTGACAGTGGAAAAAACTACCGGTACTGTCTTTTATCAATAGGAAACCTCCAGCAGAAACAGGCTTAGGCTGGGCAGCCATCTTTCTCAACTGGCTGGGCTTAAAGAGGACAGGAAAGAGACACAGACAAATGCATAATATCTGATCCAGGTGTGGTTCCGCAATAGGAAAAACTCTTGGGGTCAGGGGAAAAACAAAAACATATCAGCATTAAAAAAAAAACACACCACGTGTCCAGCTCAGTGGGGAAGGCACCCTGCAGTCAATGGGTCATTTTTATGATGTTCTGATATACAAAACATGGTGAGTCTTTATTTTTACCATGGCTGCAGGCTGCAGCCAAAAGGTGGGCAAATGAACGCTAGGGACCGCTAATGCGCTAATCGGCTTACAGCGGACCTAACGTTTTTGTCAGCGTAACAGCGGAGTGACTAACTTTTATAATTCATAAGCGGATTTGTGCTATTTTTATTTAAAATGCAGTACCGCTAATAACTAATTATCTATCAGTAAAAACAAATAAACTTATTTAGAAGCTCTTATGCTGGCTCCGTAGCTGCTTGTTTTGCCTTTTTCCCCTCCCTCACCGTCTTGACATCTTCCGGGTCAGAGGTGAACTCGGGGGCTAATTCTGTGGCTAGCTGGTTGTGCTGGGTTTCTTGGATAAATCCGCAGAGAACCCCGCTGTTTCAAGCCAAATTAACGCGGCCGGAGGATTTTATTGTGTGTTTTGTGTCGACCACTCGACGGTGAGTCGTTAGTTTTATGTATTTTAGTTACTTTTCATTAAATCTGTTGACTGCCTATAGAATCTTGACATCTTCCGGGTCAGAGGTGAACTGGACGCTAACTCTGTGGCTAGCTGGTTGTGCTGGGTTACTTGGATAAATCCGCAGAGAACCCCGCTGTTTCAAGCCAAATTAACGCGGCCGGAGGATTTTATTGTGTGTTTTGTGTCGACCACTCGACGGTGAGTCGTTAGTTTTATGTATTTGGGTTACTTTTATGTATAAATGCGGTGGCGACACACCCGTGTATTTGAGATTTAAAAGTGGTCTTAGGGATTAAAAGATCATTCTCTTTTTTGTTAATTTCGTGGCCGAATAGAATATATGTACGTAAAGTATTAAATAAATCCTTTGATTTTTGTAATTTCATCCTTTTAGGATCATTTTAGTTACTTTTCAGTTGGCAGTGTAGTGCAAATATTGCATAACGCTGCCGGCTACCAATTGTCGAATATAAATAGCGGATTAGATTAGCTTCCCCTAATTTTCATAAGACATTTGTGCTTTTGAAATTGTGGACCTAAAAAAATTAATAAGCGTTTTAGAAATTGTGGAACAAATTTTTTAATTAGCGTTGCCCACCACTGGCTGCAGCTTCAAAAACCTAAAGGCTGCACTGCTGAGCTTGTTCACACCTTTTAGCCACATCCTTCTGTTTAACAGTCACTCTCTGTTAGGGACTGCAAGGACCAAACTCAACGGACTGAAGTTCTTTCAGCATCCTGTCTGTAGGTTTTAAGCATCACAACAGATGGTAACAAATCTCATGTTTCCCTCTCTTTACTATTTTAGTCTCGAGTGTTGTTCTGCCGCCTGCCTCATCGTTGTGATGAAAGCTCCCCAGGTCAAAAGCTTTGTGAACTGCAGAAAGCACCGGACCATAAACAAGCAAGTACCCATTCCTCCATCTTTCCCTTCCGTTTGGTGCTGCTGACGTGGGAGTGCGGTATCTGTGGCATCTCCAAAGAGCCTTGAAGAGTTTAGGAAGGTGGCGACTGACAGATGAGCTCAGGGAGTCATCAAATATGGCTCAGCTGCCTTCTCTGAGTGTTGTCAGGGAGAGACAGAAGAGTCTGTCTGTCCCGCCACCCGTCCTGCAAGTCCACACTCTGGCAAAATGCATCAGCAGAGCGGCGGATGTGTCACAGTGCTGCACGCAAGAGCGTAACAACATAAAGGTCGATGTCACCTGAGGTCAAACCATCCAGCTCACAGTTGCATCTTACATTTCATGTAATACCATTAAAACTGTTAAAAATGATATAACGTTCAAATTTATCTCAGAGTTTGGATGTTTTACCATATAAAGAAAGGACTGAAATCCTTGTTGTATTGCTTAAACACCTCCATTCAGGCCATTTGACCTGCTCCAAAGAAACTTAGAACTAAAGAAGATTAACGGGGGCTGACAAATCAAGTCACATATCCAAAAAACCATCACGGAGCAGTATCGTACATTCTTTAGAGTGAAAAGTCTATGCAAAGCTGCCAAAACTCACAGAAGAGTCGCACAAACCTGGACATTAATCACTTTGTGCGGTTTCAGGTTGGTGAGAGAAAAATGCCCCTGCATGGTTCAGAAGAAGAAACATAAATGATAAAATGTAAGGTGACAATAACTCAACTATCACCACTCCAAACTATGGGTCAATATTTGTCAAATTGAGTTATGGCCATTTATGTGTTGCCTATGGTCGACTAGCTGTGGCAGACATCTTAAATAAGGTTGACTCCAAACGTTAATCAGTTGTTGATGTTCATCCAATGAGCAACTTTTGAGAGTTTCATCAAAATGTATCCACTGGTTCTTGAGAAACAGCAGGACAAGTGACGCACATGTAGTGGTACACCTTTGTCTCTGAAAACTCTCAGTGGTACACCTCGTTTCTCTGAAAACCGTCAATGAGACATCTCTTTCTTGGAAAACCTTCATGAGGGAGCAGGACACCGTTTATCCCATTAATTTGAATCCAGGACACAAATTATCTCACCAAGAGAAGGAATAACATTCTTTTATTTTGTATTATCATTCTTACTTTCAATATGTTGATAATCAAAGACTCTGTTTATTCCAAGTGACATGTCAAATTGATCTTTCAGTATTTGTTTAAAAGTGTTGAGACAGTTAAATCGGTTTAAATCATCAATGAGTTACCGGCATGATTGACTATCTTTAGTGACTCTATAAAATCACAACTAAAGATTTATAAAAATATTGTAAACTGAAATATTTCCTTCTTTTGGAAGAATATATTTTTGTCCAGACATAAAACAAAAATTCCAACAAATTGGCTGAAATGTTCATGACATGCCATCAGGTGACAATACTGAAACATTACAATACAACAAAATAAAACTTAAAACTTAAAATAAAAAAACATTGTTTCTGAAGGTTTTACCCCTACAAAAAAAATTGCTTTTTTGATGTCGGTTACAATTCTTTTTCCAGTACAGTATCAGCCCATGATCAAAGTTAGAAGGCAACAGAAACCTGAAAAAAAAACAAGAGTAGAAATAAAAGGTTAAAAACAACTCCATTGTTGTTGTGGTTTCAAAACAACAATGGGAATATTTTGTTCAATCATCGTTTCTACATCCATCAATTATTTTTACTTGCCACTTTCTTTCTGAGACATACAGTAGTGTCCATATCCAGCAGCGACTGTGAGAGGTGGGGGACACCCTGGACAAGTCTCCGTCACAGGGACACAGAGAGACAAACGAGACAACCATTCACTCTCTCACTCACACCTAGGAACAATTTAGAGTCACCAATCAGCCTAACATGCATGTTTTTGGTCTGTGGGAAGGAACCAGAGTACCCGGAGAAAACCCACACATGCACGGAGAGAACATGCAAAGTCCATCCAGAATGGCACCCCCGGCCGGGATTCGAGCTGGTGACTTTCTTGCTGGGAGGCAACATCTCTACCAACTGATCCACCGTGCTGCCTTGTTTCTACACATCTACATCAAGTCTCCAATGATACACAAAAAGAAAACCTGCTTTTAATCAACTCAGTCTCAGATGAGAGGCGCAAACGCAACAGAAAATGTTTAAAGACCATGTAAAGTAAAATTAAATTTGTGTTTTGAGTTTGTCACACGGCATAAATATGTGTTATTAATCACCCATATAAATCTGACTGATTAAAAACATTGTTTACCTTATAAAATTAAGTCTCAAATATAAGGAAAAAACATGATTTTCCCAGGGTCTGGAACGGTGGGGGCGTGTCAGCGCGTGGGCGTGGTTTCAGCGCAGTTCTGCAGCTCAGAGCAAGTAGGAGGACCCTCTCGCTCAGAGCTGAACTGTGTGGAGGAGGAAGACAGGTTCATCAGTAAACCTGCTCTGTTTGCTCCTTTTTCCAAGAGTTACGCTGTTTTTAGTGCACAAACAACTCTGGTTTTATTTTAAAAGTTGAGGACACAACTATAATTCATAACTCCGCTGTTCTGTGTTTAGAAGATGAGCGGACTCGCGCGGCTGCACCCGGTCCGACCCGACACATCGCATGCGGGGGCTGTGTTGGTGATTAAAATAAAGAGTAATCACGTTGATAACTAAGTATGCAATGGACCTGTCGCATTTTCTTAGCAAAAAAGGAGCTTGTGAACTTGTAGGGCACAGGCTTAGCAATAAAAAAAAGAAAGAAAAGAAACAGGAAAGGCGGCGGCGGTGTCCGGAGGCTGAGGAGGGAGACGGTCAGTAGCAGGTGCCCTGACCATTAAAACATCCAGGGAAGATGCAGGAACGAGGCATAATTGATTAGCTAGCTAACAATGAACAAAATATCTATGCTATTGCTATCTGATGCTATCTGCGATTCGCGAGTGAACGGCTCCACCCATGCGAAGAACAATTTATATGACTGGAGCAGCAGGGGGTGGGGCTATACTAATGAGGACCGCGTGACGAAACGCGGTCACGTTTAAAACACGCCTAAAAAATCCTGAAATAGAAATATGTTTATACACAGTTTGCTCTATAACTCCAAAATTAATTGAGCTACAATTTTGAGACTTTTTACTCATTTACAAGATTACAATTATCACATTTATAATGTTTATTTAAGAAAATATTGAAATTCACTTTACACGGTCTTTAAGTTAGAGTGAACAGTAAGAGAAGCTCACAATATTTAATTTCGACATAAAAGATGGGCTTACATGTTTACACAGCACAGGCTGAATATTAAACTCCCCCAAGTGTTATACGCTTTAATCTGCAGGTTCCATTTACAAAAAGCACTGGAGTGAAGCTTCCCGTTGCACAGGGAGGCCAGCTTTGAGACCAACAGGGAATGACTCATTGTCAAATTTTACAGTTAAACCGATGATACAATAACCGGCAAGAGCAGAGCAAGTGAAGGCACCACACCAAGCTGCAACATGCACAATATGGAAGCCATATTCTATTGACTCCCCTCAAGGGTAAACGCAGACACAGAACAGAAGGACAAAAACAAGCCAGCCATTCAAGCCCCCCCACCATCTCCCCCTTCTGTCATCTGTTTTCTGTTTCGCTGGCGCTGCCTTGGCTAAACAGCCGTGGCCTGGATCGGTTTTGAAGCACAGCTCCAACGCTCTCACCTCCTCTAATCCACCAGCACCCTGGCAGACAAGCCGGAGGTGCAGCAGACGTACACCTGTCTGCAGGAATCCGCTGAGACTCATCCATGCATTACACAAGAGCCTAGTTCTTAGAATCAAGTCTAAAAGAACACTGAGCAAACCCAGTCCTGCTCTGATTTAGGAAATGTAGTGGATTCAGGGCTTTTCTAGTCCTGAACCATTCTCCATTTACCTCGGAAGTCGGATCTGGGAAGGACATCACTCCCAACATATTTATATTCCAGTTCAATGTCAGATAACCAGCCAGGTTTGCTAATTGTTGTGAGTAGCTATGTTTACATGGGCAACATTTTGTGACCGGACTGAAATGTGTTCTGTTTGCATAATTAGATAGTACTGTTTACATGGGCACAATCCGTTCATGATGAGTGTTTACATGCAGCAGGCTTTTATTCTGACCAGAAGTTCTGACATGCGCAGAGTGGTACACTCCCCTTAAAAAAAAAAAACACTGAAGAGGAAGTTACTTTTGTGAAAACCACAGAAGAAGAAGTTACTTCCGGGACGAAAGTAAACAGACGCGCCAAAAATGGACCCGCGCCAGATTGTAATGACGGCGATGGAGTTGTTACTGCACTCCCTGATTGAGCTACAGGCAAGCAACGCATTCTTTTAGTCTTTTTTTATTCGCAGTATGAGAGCGCTGGAAAAGGAAACACGTAAGGGAGGGGTGCGCAGCGCACATGCGCAGTCAGGACAGTTTCCACAGTCCGATAAAAGGAACAGATCATGTGTTTACATGAACACCGATGGGGTTACGGATCGGCGTAAACCACCCGTTTCGATCTGATCACAAATTAGGTCGGATCACGCCGAATACACAAAAAATAATCCAAACGGGGCGTTTACATGACACACTTGTGTTCCGATCGGCCATTTGATCCGATTACTTATGTCCATGTAAACATAGCTAGTTGACACAAAATTATCACAGAGTGGACTTCTTTTGAGTCAAAAATCTACACAAGCTGCCCAAACTCACAAACCAGTTCCTGTTGTGAACATAATAGTTAGCTTAGCATAGCCTAAACACAAAAAGAAGAAACTTTTGACCAGCTGTTTTATGCAAGCAAATAATTTGGCCCATGATTGAGTTTCATGCATTAAAAACAACTTGCAACAATCATTTAGACAAAACAAATAAAATCTTTGAGTCGAACTTTTATTAAAAAGACTCCCATCTTTTTGCTAGATGTATAGCTAATGTTAGCAGAAAGGCAGAAAGATCATATTTGTGAATACAATCACTCCGGATTTGTTAACCGTCGTGCTCAGCGCCCGGGCTAACTTTTGCTAGCAGTACAAGCCGATAACGACACATTTTCCTGCATTTTATGTATTCAAGTCCTGCAGAAACACATTTCCTAATAGAGGCTGTGCAGTGCTGTGTGTGTGATTGACTTTTTTGAGACTCAAACTGACAGAAGTTTAAAAAAAAGTTATTAAAACAGCTATTACAACCGTTCATGCACAGGGCAGCCATGTTGGATTTTGAGGTCGGGGATCTCTGATTTTCCAAGTTGGAATTCTGTCTTTAGTTTAGATGGACATTCCAGCTGGTTTTTCCAGCTTGGAAATTTTGACTTGCAGGTCCAAATGGAGCACTAATCGATCCACTGATGAACAGCTCAGGGGTTCAGTGCTTTGCCCAAGGACACTCAGGGAAATCCAGAATCAGACAGTCAACCATTCAATCGGAAAGCAAAACCTCTTACTACAGCAGCCGCAGCTTTAAAACATTTACTTCATGTTTTCAGTTTAACTGCTGAGCTGAATGTCAGTAAATTAGCAGTAATAAAAAGATTGCATATTTAACACGTTTTATATATCTGACTACTAGTATCTTAAAACAATTTAGGGTCTAAATTATAACAAAAAATAGTACTTCATAGCATTTAAGTTGCAATTTTGCATAATGAATCTGATTATTTTTTTTGGATGAACACCCTGGTGGAGGTGCCTCGCTCAAAATGCAAACAATGGGGGGACCTTTCCTTTTCTGTTGCAGGCCCAACAGCCTGGAATACTCTTCCCCATGAGCTGCGTGCCATTTCTGATCTGGTTCTGTTCAAAGCCAAACTAAAAACCTATTTATTTAAAAGGGCTTTTAATGTTTAACTTTTAGTATTTTTGTATTTAGCTTTTTTTTTTAAATCTCTTTTACCTTCTTTTATTCTGGCTGTGTTTTTAATTTGCACTGATTTATTGTGCCCTGTTTTTTATTTGTATCATCTTGTAAAGCACCTTGGTCAATGCAAGGCGTTGTTGGAAGGTGCTATAGAAATAAAGACCGTATTCGTCGGTGTAAAATACGCTCCGGTATATAATACGCTTTGTCCACTTATTGCCAATAAACCAGAAAAAACCATACATAATACGCTTCGGTGTTTAATACGCATCTATTATGCGTCACCACTACGCGACGCATCAGCGCCTCATTTGCCCTGCTTAAAATGGCGGCCACAGAAGCGGGCGAGGACCGAAGGAATTTACAACAAAACACGGTAAAAACTATTATTTCTTTGCGAGAAAAAATATATTTCTTAGCTGACTTTATAGCAAACGGGCTTCTGAGCTTAACAAAACAAACGAAATGTTCAAATCAGCTGGATTTTAAAAAGTAGTTCGCCGATTTGCATTTAGGCGGGCGGGTCGGACGCTTTCTTTCTTTAAATTTAGCTAAATAAACGCTTAAAAAATATATATTTCTTGGCTGACTTTATAGCAAACGGGCTCCTGAGCTTAACCAAACTAATGAAATGTTCAAATCAGCTGGATTTAAAAATCTGTGGTGTGGTTTATGAGTTACGGTATCTTGCAAACAAAAACAGCGAACCTCACAGCTAAATGCAGCTACATCCAGAGCAGGGGGCGGGCAGCGACAGAGTCAGTCCGACCAGAGGAAGCTTTTTTCGGACACATGAGCTAGAAACAGTCTGGAAGTGTCTCCCTAGCGGACAAAAGTGGTACTGCACCATTTTTTGCCCAAAATGAAAAACAGCAATATCAGAGCGAAAAATGGGTCTAAAAATATGGGAAAAAATCCAGATAATACGCTTCGGTGTATAATACGCAGGACATTCAAATGAGCAAAAAAAACGCGTATTATACACCGACGAATATGGTACCCTGATGCATGCTCAATAATCCAGGTAGAAAAATCTAAAAAAGCTAAGTCTGGTCCTCTGGACATTCAAAAAACAAAACACAAAGCAAAAAAAAAAAATTGTAGAAACGTTTCGTCTTTTGTCCGAAAGACTTCCGCAGTCTGAGAAGCTGTATTCAGCTCATAAATAGCACCCTCTCACAGTGGATCAACCAGTTGGCTGATGACAGCCGAAACCAGCTCCTCACATGATCAAGGAGGACCATCAACCTAACGATGGATCATTAGCACACTGATGGTTGTTTGCTATTCACAGCTGAATACAGCATCTCAGACTGAGGAAGTCTTTCGGACAAAAGACGAAACGTTTCTACAGGTTTTTTTGCTCTGTTTTGCTTTGTTTTTTTGAATGTCCAGAGGACCAGACTTAACTTTTTTAGATATAGAAATAAAGTTCATTATTATTTTACAACAGACTGGCTCATCAACCTTAATGTATGTGTGTCCTATGTGGAAATTTACTCATTCACCAATTTATTTTTTAGGGTGAGGTGTAAATTCTCCAGCTTGGCAGCTATACAAATTTTCCTCAAATATTAGCCATTACTTGACCCAACACACCAAACAAATCTGTTAAATATCTATTACGTAGCATTTTGCTGATCAAATTAGAGTGTTTTGACAACATGTTTCAGGACAATTTAATTCTCATTATCCAATAAAAAGCTTGAACTGGAGTACAGAATGATGAAGACCCAATAAAGTGTAATGCATAGCAAGACCACATCAGTGCAAACACAATACTGTCAAGTTATTCAAAGCCTTTGTGTTGAAGGGGCTCCATGAGAAGAGCTGGGCCTCTTGTAACACGTCCAGCCAACTGGTACCAAATAAAAATCTGTGAACCACAGCAGGAAGTCTTGTAACCATCAGCGATGCCTTAAGGGCAGCTTCTGGCTCACTGTTATGTTTTAAGTGTCATTTCCCTCCTGAACAGAGCCTCTGTTGTTTTCAGTGACATGCCTTATTCACTTAATGAAACATGCTGACTTCCTCGCTCCCCTTCACGTCTGAAGACTGGAGGAGTGCGAGGAGGAAGGAAGGAAGGGGGCTATAAAAGGACAATAAAAAGCACTTCGATGTAGCTTGTTTGCTGCAAAATATCTTGCAGGATTAAGGAGTCCCACAAAGAGTTAAATACATCTAATCTAATTGTTTAAATTGGTTGTAAAGTGTTTTTTTTTTTTTTTTGCCAATGTTACCACTACAAGCCGTTTCAATTTCCAATAAATATCCCTAATAAGTGTATACCTTAACCCTTTCTTAAAGTGTTACCGTACTTCAAATGTTCTAATGCTGGATTTTGAAGAGAATCATGCGATCCTTCCATGCATGTGACCTAAACTAGGTATATGCAGGTGACATTCACTTCTGCTGATTTTGCCTGTGAAAAAGTCTTTTTTAGCACTCGTTAAATTATTTATTATAATTTCCCACCTATTTCTAACCAGAACTGGTAGCGAAGCTATTCAAGAGTCACCAGAGCACATCTGCGTAGAGTGCTAATTTTTGAAATATTAAAGGAATTTTGTGAACTTTTGGCTGACAGTCCTCTTTCCCAGCTGGTCTTTACATTACAGGTAGTCCCCGACTTACGAGCGCTCTGACCTACGAGGTTCCGGACTTACGAGCTGGCGAATTTTTGGAAAAAACGCAAAAAATACAGAGTTTTTCTGTGTTTTTTCACCACAGTTCGTTAGCTAAACATGTGGACACACGTTTCCGATCATTTTTATGCACTCGTAAGCAGTTTTTCGATGAAAAACGAGTGTTTGTAGTCGCGCTAGCAAAACCGTTCCAACTTACGAGCGAAATTCCGGACTTACGAGACACGTGGCGGCCGTTCCGAATTACGAGATTTCCATGTTACGAGCAACTCGTTGTAACGGAACTCGCTCGTAAGTCGGGGACTACCTGTATTGGAATATATTTCACTTTTTTTTGTTTTGATTTTTGTTTTGTAGTTTTTGGTGTCTTTGAATTAATAGCTTGAGTCCTGTGGCAGTTTTGTTCATGTGTTGGTGGTTTATAGTGGCAACTGGCCCAAATGTGACCCAGTGCAATCCATTCATAAATGTAGACAAACATAGCAGCATATCTTTCCTTGGTGGCAGCCTGCATTTGAACAACTTGTAACAGACGTTCTAAAAAAAAAACACAACATAAACACTCCCCAATGAATAATAGCCCAGTTGAACTTTGAGTCACTGCAGTCTTGAAGAAGACTGAGTACTGGAGCACAATACATTTATAGAAATAGTACTCAGCACCACATAGCTGTGCTTCAATAACTGTTGTGGTTTTTGTTGTTGTTGTTTGTTTGTTTTTTAAGAAATTAAACCAGAGCACTAATAGGAGACCCATCACATGAAAAAAGGCATCAAGTCATACTTGGTCAAGTTAAACTAAGAACATTTTCAGGTTCCTAAGATACATTTTGACACCTAGACGATCCTGATATCACAAATGGTTCCAGAGATACGGTTTGATTTGGCATTCAAATATGAATAACATCTGGAAAATTGTCTGAATCCAATTTTTAGAGTACATATTCCAATGAGGATGTTTTGACATCATTTAAAAATGGAAACAAACCACATTTGGATGTCAGGATTTACTAGTATTGGAAAATAGCTTTGCTAGTGTGCAGGAAAGTAGCAAAGATTTATGACTTTTCTGCTCATAATCATTGTTGGTTGTTGGCACTGCTCAGAAAAATGCTTCAAAACATTTTGCAGGATTTTATTTCAGATATTTCATTCAAAGGACCTGTAGATAAGGTATTTTTTTAAATCATATTTTGACATTTAATTGTTAATACTTTTTCTATCAATGTAATATAGCTGCCTTTACTCCCTTGTGAGCTAATCCTTGGTTCAACGTGATGGGTCACATATTTGTTGTCTCTTGGTGACAAAAGCAGCTGAACTGAACACCATCTCTAAATGCCTAGATTGGATCTTGTTGATGTACGGGCTTAATGATTTACTCAAATTTACTTTTTGCATAGCTCTATGAAGAATCTCAGTTTGAAGAGTCTAATCCTGATCAGATAGATGAGCTAATGGCTAGTCCAAGTGAGGCTAATACTAGGGGTGCACAGATTGCAGTTTTCTGGCCGATCACCAATCACTAAAAAGTCTGACCTGCCAATTCCGATTTTGGCCGATACCAATTTAGTTTTATAAGCAGCACTGTCAGGTGTTATAGGTCACAATGCACCTTCAATTTTCCAATTGTATTTTATTGAAAAACATTGAACAATATCCTAGAAACAATACAAACTTGTTTTAACCGGCCATGAGGTAGTGCTCGGAAATATAAATGAAGTTCAGACAATTGTTGTTAAAACTTTTAAAAAAAAATAGGTAAACTCGGCTTCTTATGCAAGTATCGGCCAAATTCCAATTTCCCCAAATTAAGGAAATCAGGGCCAATAAATCACTTTATTGGTGCACCCCTAGTACCTAATACCGAAGTGGAACACTTCAAACATCCATCTACTGCTGACCTTGGGTTAAAATGAACCTCAAGGACTTAAGACCGGGGCCGAGATGTGGTAGAGTTAGGACAGGCCAGAAAGTCGCGGTTCGACTCCCAGCCATGCCCACGTGTTGTGGTGTCTCTGAGCAGGACACTTAATCCCTGGTTGCTCCCCGGGCGCTTACATATCTGCCCACTGCTCCACCTGGGTGTATCCCAGGTGTGATGGGTTAAATGCAGAGAACCAATTTTGCCTTGTATGGGAACATCCATCCATCCATTATTTTTACCTGCTTCTTCCATTTTGGGTCAAGGGGGTCGCCAGTGCCCATGTTCAGCAATTACTGTGCGAGGGGCAGGGTACACCCTGGACAGGTCGCAAGTTCATCACAGGGCCGGGAACATACAATGATTACAATCTCAGGCTTCCCTTCCCCTTCCCTAAAAGTGAAGCCTCAATGGTCATTTTGACCCAAGGGCAGTAGAAGGGTTAAAACTCCCATCTTAAAGTTTACATAGTGGTTCTTGCAAACTCTTCTTCCTAAACTTGTACACAATGGTTATTCCAAGAGGTCACAGTGATTCCGGCACTTGCCTTAGCAGGGCGCTCATCGCTTGGAGGATTTTTGTTTGGGGGGGGCTTTGAGGCATGCGTGCTACTTTTGTACCAACAGTTGATGACCGGGTAGGAGGGTGCATGAGAGAAGTGGAGCGCTATGTCAGTAACTTTTTAGCTAGCGTATGCTTTGCGTGCCACTAGCTCAGCGCTATGTCTATGTCAGCAGTTGTTGACTGGTGGGGGGAGGGAGGTTGTGGGTGGAGCAGGACAGCTCGGTGGGCAGGGCGTTGGGTTCTGTTGCCAGGGCGGTGCACCCTCCTTGTATAACGATAGGGGAAACACTGAGTTTGATGATCCAGATGGAAGTGTCCAGGCTGCACCAGACGTGCAACAAGTAGCCGGTGATGTTAGCACCTGGAATAAAACTTTATTTCTCCAAAGTGAGATCGTTTATAGAGCTAACTACAACTAAGAGGACTCTGCTGCAAACACCACTTTAAAAACTCTGAACTGTCCCTTTTATGGCGTCTCTTTACTAAAAGCAGATTAGTCAGTTTGAACTTTTTTGGTACACGCACAGTCTTCCTCCTCTCTGCTGCTTCAGAGGAACAAAACCTCCCTGTGATAAAGTCAAGGCACTGTCTGGTGTTGAAGCCCCGTGAGAGGACAGTTTCAACGAGCAGACAGGAGTCGAGACAGCGGACCACATGAGAGATTTTGAAGGAAACCCCTCTGTACACACATCAAATCAAAGCAAAGACACGTAAGTGTTTTTCCACATGGTTCCAAAAGGCAGGAAGGGATGGACTGAGACAACGCTGCAGTCTGGTCTCCTGGGAAGTTCTCCAAATTAAAATGTGTGGCGTGAAGAACTTCAAATTGGATTTAACATGTTGGCACCGGACACCCAAACTAAAGAAAGAGGGGGTTTCATGAAAGCTACAAGATGAAGAAATATGTGCCCAAAAATATTGTGTTTTTATAAAAATACATTTTATCTTGTTAGGGTTAAAGGTTTGCATAAAGATGAGAGGACTATTGGTTTAATAACAAGGTGTGTTTGAGATGATGGATGTGTTTCTGGCTCACACCAGAGTGATAAGTGAGCCAAGCTAGAGACATAATTCTGGAATAATTCTACTAATTTTGATTTAAAAAATAAATAAAAGTAGTTTCATATACTCTAACTAAATTGGACATTTTCTGAAAATCTACTCCTAAATGTAAGATGAACACTATAAATCTTTTTTAAATTAAGAAAAAATGGATGTTGGTTTGAAACAATAACCACGAACAGAGAACTTGGCCCCTAAACTCTGATTAAAGTTTACAATCATCAATTTGGGTTTTTGTTTGGGGCATCATGAAGACCAAGGAACACACCAGACAGGTCAGGGAGAAAATTGTTAAGAAGTTTAAAAGAAGGTTGTGTTATGAAACCATATCTAAAAGCTTGAACATCCCATCAATGTTTCACCCTGAACGAACTAACCCCACTGCGAAACATGACGGTGGCAGCATCATCGTGAGGGAATTCCTTTCTTCAACAGAGATATGGGAGCTTGTCAAAGTTGATGAATTGATAAACTGTGTTAAATTTAAAAAGCAATGACCCAAAACGTCCAAACTCAAAAGTATTCCCTACTTTAAATTGGTTTATCACATGAAGTTAGTGGTTTTAACAAGACAAAATGTGAAAAACATTTAAAGGGTGTGTATACTTTTTTCCAGGGCACCTACCACAAAAAAAATATGTCAACTCAGGGTTTCCCTTCTCCTTTATTGCTTTTTGTCACAACAGTGTTGAAGAACGAGCCATGTTGATTCAAATCATCCATGATGGGAGACGACAGCAAATTATAGCAGATATGAACAAATCCATCAAATTAAGTTTGCAGTTTGTAAAACAAAACAACAATATTTTGAACATGTTCCAGTACAAGAGCTGAGATGTGCTTTTAAGCAAAACTATGAAGATAAATGTTGGGGGCTTGATGGAGAGGTAGAGCATGGACAAAAATAAATCTTTTAATAGTTTGTGCCAAGTCTATCCACTTAAATCACAGACAATTATTACTAGTCCATAATATCTAAACCCTCTTCTAGCTTCAGTTTGGTTGGCATCTTTTTGGCTAAGCAGCTGAAACAACACACTTTCACTTAAATGTTTACATAATCATATGATTCCAGACAGATACTGTAATCCAAGGAGAATGCAAATGAATTTCATGAACAAAGACGACATTAAAACACTACTACGACTGTTGCCTGGGTCGTGTACAGGCCTTCCTCTGTACAGACAGGGTTTTGATACCAAAAACAGGACATGCTTTGATACGAACGACAAATATTGACTTCTCCAGCACGGTCGCACTGCAGCCAGAGGTTGAAGGAACTCGGCTCCCCACACCTGCTGTGGCTGAAGACCTTTATTTACACCAGCACCAGTTGGAAATGTCAGTATGGATACACAAGAGTACACACGCACACCAACACACATTCTTCTGTTTCATCTCAGTATTTTAGGGAGTTTGACAGAGTCTGCCTTCTTGTTGCAAACTAGGAGTGAACCCGTAGAACATCTTGACTTCCTAAGCACGCAAACACCTACACAGCAGCAACAAGCTACAAGATCTAAGTGACATCTGATATTTGTGGACATCGATAATGAGAAATGCCTGACCTGCTTCAACTCTGCGGTGCAGCTGAGGTTTCAGAGAGATGTTCGCAACAAAAGTGAGGAGTGAAGGTAAAACTCCAGCTATCCACGCCAAACCACGACATCTGAATGTCTACACCGAGGGTTGAAAGTCACATTGATGCATTTCTACCCCAAAGCACACACAAAAAAAGGACTTATATTTAATCTAAACAGACAGAACGTTGTACCATTTAAAACCAAAGCATACAGAGAAGGCAAGAGTCATCACTCTGAGGGGTTGCTATTTTCATAAACCATTTTATGTGGCCTCCCTAAACATTTATATTATAATCTATCATTCTGAAGCGTCACAGAAAAACACTTCTGGATGCTATAAAGGATTGTTTATTCCAATTTTCAACTTCATTTCAACTATGAGCCAAAAGAAACAAAAAAATAATAATATATATATAGAGGCTTGTTTAAGGAAGGATTCTGTGTGAACCTTCTCATGGGGGATCCATATCTGCAGCGCACACACAGACGGCTATTCGTCCACCAGTCTGCTGTTGGAGTTTGTCGTTGCTGCCTGTTTCGGTCACTGTTTATTTTTGTTTCGACCTTGTCCAGTGGTTAAATCCAGTCAAGACCTGAAAACCTCAAACAGTTTGCTTCCCAGAGGCGGCTGTGGCTGAGTGGTTAGAGCAGTTGTCCTCCAATTCAAGAGTTGAGGGTTCGATTCCACCAGCAGTCACATGCCGAAGTGTCCCCGGGCAAGACACTGAACCCCTCATTTCCTCCGATGTGTGTCCCACCGGTGTATGAATGTGATAAAGCACTGATTATTCTTTGTATAGATCTAGTAGAGCGCTGTATGAATGGGTACCAGTAAATGAGGGCACAGATTGTACGTAGTGTAAACAGCTTTGAGTACCGGTATCTTGATAAGATAGAAAGGTGCTAGATAAGTACAGTCCATTTACCAGAGTTACCGTTGTTGAAACAGTGGTCAAAAGAGAAATGCTGATAAATACATGCTGCTTGTGAGTCAACCAATAGCTATGTTTCCATCCAATTTAAATTCGATTTTTGAGCGAATTTTAGAAAATTTCGCTAAAATGTAAATTAAAATTATGAGGATCAGAAGTGTTTCCATTAAACTGGCTTGAAGCGCATCTGCAATGCCACGCAAAGCGTCTCTACGTCAGACGTCAGCGTCATTACGTCACACGTCAGCGCCATACGTCAGACGTCAGCGTTACGCACTTCCACAGTAAACAGGAAGTAGCGTTTGAAAACAGACATCTCGGCAAAATGGAGAGAATATTTCAGGTATGTGTTGCTATCGGGCAAGTTGTATTTATTCTGTCATGCCAACTAGTTTTAGCGATGTTACATGTTGTCCGGAGCGGAAACAGCTGATCAGTCACGTGACGTGAATGTTCGCTGCGGCAGAACTGAGTCGGCTAATCTGTTTCCATCTGTCGTTTAGCCGACTCAGCTCTGAATCGACTCCCCAAAAACTACCTCAAGCGAGCGTATAAACTTTAGAGCGACTTAGAGGAAGTTAACTCGAATTATGCCGTTTCCATTTAGCTTTTCTGATGCGATGCTTCATAATGCGCACCTAGAAACCTTGATGGAAACACGCCTATTGAGTGTTTTCTTCAGTTTTGCTACCGGCTTGATTTAAGCGCATTTTTGTGCCATTACCGACACCTGCCAAGAGGGGCAATAGGGTTTGGGAGTACAAGCAGTACGAGTAGTAGCAACCCATTTTTTTACTTCAAAAGCTGACAGACACTTAATGATGCGTTGCTGGTTCAATCACACTGTTTTATCAATTCTTTTAGATTCTGTTATGCCAATTTTAAATGTTCTGTCAACAAAGCCATGCCACTCAAGTAACGATCACAAAAAATTGACCTTAGCAAACACAGAAATGGCTACAATATCAGTATTTCAGATTTTGGGCTAATATCTCGTGGAGTATCTGTTGAGAATCATCTTCAACACAAACACCAAGGGCTAACAGGTCATGCAGAATCTTTGTTTCAAACTTAACAAACAATTTTTGGACGTTAACTCGGTCTGTTATCCAAATACCGCATGAGCCAATGGACATTTTGATGAAACACTCAGAAACTAATCATCAGATGCACAACTACAACTGATAACCCTTTGATGTCAATCCAAGTCAAGATGGCTACCACAGCTAATGTATCCTAGCAAACACAAATAGTTACAGACATCATGCTAAAGCTGGTGGTAGTGACAAATTGTTAATCCCATTTCATGCTTTCAGCACTAACAGATCTTCTAAGATCTTTGTTTCAAACTTGAACATGCAAGCAGATAGTTTTTTTTGGAATATTTTCCTTATTTGTCCTTCCCATCTTTAAAGTTCTGTAATCATATGTTTTAGTTGTTTTGAGGATGACTTTTAAAGCAACTTTGATAAGCCCAGTTTTTGCCATGTATATGATTTAGTGACATCTAGTGGTGTAGTTGTATATTGCAACTAACTAAATGTCCGTCACCTTTCCCTTCCAAAACATTCATGTACAAACTGTAGAAACGCTGCAAAAAAAGGAAACTTTATTTAAAACCCAACGACCGTGATAGCAGATCTAGAGAGAGATTAACAACTGGGGTGCGAATGAGAGAAGCGGTTTCTTTACTGCTTTTCTTGTTGACTTTGGCTAGCACTCGCTAATCCGAGAACCAGGCCAGAGGGGAGTCGTTTACCTGGGACAGAGTGTCTGAAAACTGAGAGAGTGATATACAGGTAGTCCCCGATTTACGAGCGAGATCCGTTACAACGAGGCGCTCGTAAACCGGAAATCTCGTAATTTGGAACGGCCGCCATTTCGCTCGTAAATCCGGAAATCCGCTCGTAAATTGGAACGGTTTTCGCTAGCGCACCTAAAAACACTCTATTTTCATCTAAAAACTACTTTTGAGTGCATAAAAATGATCGGAAACGTGTGTTTATATGCTTAACTAGCTAACTGAAGTGAAAAAACACATGAAAACTCAGTATTTTTTTCGTTTTTTCCAAAAATGTGCAGCTCGTAAGTCTGGAACCTCGCAGATCAGAGCGCTCGTAAATCGGGGACTACCTGTAGTGCAACAGCCTTCAAACCCCCACCATCCCCTCCCATACAAGTTGTCAGAGTTGCCCAACGTCTTCGCCTCCAACCTCACTCTGCTGCTCTTGCAAACCAGCGTAAAACCACAAATAGGAATTTTATTCACTGCATTTAAAAAGTGAGTGGCCCAGGTTATCCAGAGTTCATGAGAACTTATATATTCAGCAGAACCAGCTATCACAACATTAGATGCCAACTGCAACAAAGTCATTTTGCAAGCCGTAAACTTCCTGTTCAGACCTATTTTAAAGATGTTTCAGCTGGTGCTTCCTAAAAAAAAAAAATTCTGCACTGCAGTTTTATTCTGCACTGCTACCTTTAGTAAAAACAAGATGAGTAGCTCTACAAACACCGACACTAATGAGGTTGGTCAACATTTCACCATCACTGAGGAAACAACAGCAAGTTTTCACTTTCATTGTGTAATCTTTGTGGATTTTGCTGAACAGTTATTTTTGTACCTTTAATTTCCAATAGGTTCAGAGTGGCAAAATTAAAGAGGCAGTTTAGACCTTTCAAAGTGGGTTTTTGGGTAAATATACCTGTTCATAACTTATTGTTTGAACTACCTATGTTAATCTATACAGAGTTTATTAGATTTTATTTCGGACAAGATTGATGAGCTAAAGACCAGTCTGAATGGGGACAAGACAAAATTGAATTACTGTCATTTTAAACAAATCATATCTTAAAAAATTATTTGCAGTTCACGTAAATACCATACTTCTGAAAAATGGTTCTTATTACACAGAACACCAGAGATAAATGTCTGCTAGCCAGTCAAATGGTTAGCTTGGTTAAGCTGTCGGATGGCTCTCAGCTAATAACACTAAATTTTTGCTTCACATTTTGTAAACAACTATTGTATTACAACCATTTTTGGTTTTAATCAAGTCACTTAACTGTGGTGGCCATCTTGATTCCAAAAGTTAAATGGTAAATGGACTGTACTTGCATAGCACCTTTTTATCTTAAGATACTCAAAGTGCTTCACATTACAATCTGTGCCCTCATTTACCCTTTCTTACAGCATTCTACTATTTGTGTACAAAGAATAATCGGTGTTTTATCACATTCATACACCGGGACACACATTGGAGGAAATGAAGGGTTCAGTGTCTTGCCCAGGGACACTGCGGCATGTGACTGCTAGTGGACTCGAACCCCCAACTCTTGCATTGGAGGACGACTGCTCAAACCACTCAGCCACAGCCGCCCACTAAACCCAAGAACCGTTTTCTGAGTTTTGTTGAAAAATGTCTGCTGATTTATGACATATTTTGCTAACAGACAAAATAAAAACACGTGTAATTACATATTCCTCTGAACTAGTGTGTGTGTGTATATGTATATATTCACATAAACATTGGTCTTCCCCAGATGTGGCAAGCGTTTAGCTCATCAATCCTTTCAGAATTACTGTACTCTTTTTCTCGAGGCTGTAGCCATTCAAAGAGCTATCTGCAACAGGTAAGACGTTTACTGTTCATAACCTTTTCTGCGAAACACTACTTCAAAAAGATCTGAACTTATTCAAGCTCAGCAGCCCGGCCTGAAACTGAAACTAGATCCAGGAGAGGGAGCAGGAAGATTTATGGGTACAACATTCAATAGCAAGAGCGGCAGAACCCCGCTGAGACGAGTTTTTTTTTAAGTTAAATCCTAAATTCTATCGTTGTGTTGTTTCCTCGTTCCTGCTCAGACGAAACCTACACCCTTGAATCACCAGGCCATAACCTTTAAAGAGGTGCAGATACTTTACTGGCTCCTGCAGCTGACCCCCGCTTGAAAAAGTCACTCCCAGCACATAGGAGAGATGGTAATGAATAACTGCTTTAAGAATAACATGATTAATATTCTGGTCTGGGGGGATCCGTCTGCGACGCCACACACGTGCAGGACTTTCCCCAGTCATTTATTATGCTACATGAAAGGGGAAGAAAACTGCCGGAGCGGACAGCAAACACACACTGCAGCTGAAATGCAATCATCAGCTGGGGCGTCAGCGTGTTTATGAAATGTTCTCCATTTCCTAAAATTGATTTCACACGTGCGTACGGCTGTATACGGAGAAGATAAACTAATCTGGTCACCGTCTCCCTCTGTGTAACAAATACTCTGAACTACTGGTAAGACGTGTCACATTCAATCAGGCGTAAATGTGTGTTGCGTTAGGAATCGTTCCGTCTTCATAATTTATCTTAAGGATATCAACCATCGAATGTTCAACAAACAGGGAGAGTGCGGGGAAGGTAATTTGTTTTGCCGGTCAAGGGCACGGTAATGGTTCTTTCCACATCTTTTTAATGTTTTGCACAGAGGAAAATTTAGAAGACGTCCAATCAGTCAACCTGACTTGAACTACATCAACTGAGGAAAATGCAATAACCTTGACCACACACTTTGTTGAGGCGTAACAAGTCAAGAGAACATTGTAAGGGTGCATTTAAGACCAAATATAGTGAGGTGATAATTTTACTGACGTTTTGATTTGAAATCAATAGGCTTTATATAAAGTGATGTACAAAAAACATTAATTAAAGCCAGAGTTTCAAACTAAAAGTCTACTGAATTGAGAAATGGAGTTTCAGCACTTTTGATAAAAGATCTCACATGATCTGTTAAAGCTCAGACTATGGGTTGGGAATGATTCTGGGCTACTACCACATCAACTTATAGCCTTTGTAAAACTGACTTACCGGTAACTCCAAAATCTTAATTAGCTTTGAATGTCAGTTAGCTAATTCATATCGTGTCCACATGCGTGCTGTCAAAAAGCTATACACTTTCTGGGCTACACAAAACAAAATATATAGACCTACAATTTGGACATTTACCATGAATCGCCCAAAAACAGGTGCGTGGAAAGAAATCAATGTAATGCTCTTTACACAGAGTCAGCAATCAGACTCATTTGAATCTGTAGCCTTTTCAGGGATTCAGCCGTTATTTTGGCAAGGCCAGGACATATCGGTAGTCTGCCAGAGGACATGAAGTACCCGGTTTAATTGACAGTTCAGATTTGTGAGTCCTGATTCACTGAGAGGATTTGGATCATTAACTTGAATGAGTCAGTAACCTACGGTTCCCAGCATTTCATAAAACAAAATTCTCAATTTTTTTTACCCGAGTAAATCTTGCAATTCCAGAAGACATGACATGTAACAACAACAACAACAACAACAACAACAACAACAACAACAACAACAACAACAACAACAAAAACAGTATTCAATGTATTTTACAGCAAAAGTGTCATATAGTTTATTATCTTTGGTTTCAAAGAACTGCAACAATAATGTTCAAATAATTTGTAGTGCAAGATCAACCACAAACAGATAAAATAACTTTGATGCATTAAAAATAACTTCAATTGTGCAAAAACAGACTAAATAAAATAAAATATCAAGGAAATACTTAATGTAAATGAACAATGACTTGAAACCATGTAAAATGGTTTAAAAAAGGAATTTAAAGTTGAATTATTAGTTCTTAAAACTGTGTAAATGTATGCAATAATTTGCAAAAGCTGAACTTAAAATATTAAATAACCATTACCCACACATTTGATCCGT
Organism: Garcialebias charrua; assembly: GCA_038048925.1. Classification (NCBI taxonomy): domain Eukaryota; kingdom Metazoa; phylum Chordata; class Actinopteri; order Cyprinodontiformes; family Rivulidae; genus Garcialebias; species Garcialebias charrua. Next base: position 446 of record JBBPBX010025040.1, on the reverse strand, counting down.
TTGCTTATGCCTTGGGCCGGCCCTGGAGAGAGCAAGCGGTAGCGGGAGTGCTATGTTGATAATGCTAACTGGACATTGGCCTGCATATTCTCCTCCGCCGCCAAAAGAAAAAAAACTGAATTCCGCTACTCTTGGCAATAAATTATTAAAAATATTGCAATAATACAATGGAGAGAACCCTACTCTTTTATGTTTTATGTCTTTTATCCTGCCTGGGAGGAGTCGACGAGGGACACGCCCCCAGAAACCATCTTGGCTACAGCAAACTGGTTGGTCCACATAAGTTGCTTACTTGGTGGGTTAACTTCAGTGTGCTTTGGACTACTCTGACTGAGGAAGCCCTCTGGAGTGAGGGTGAAACGTTTCTGCTAAAAAGAAACTGTCCAGATGAACTGATTGAGAATGAGCGGATTTGATACCTGGACTATTGAGAATTAACTTTCTTG
>JBBPBX010025039.1:21939-33156 GCA_038048925.1 Garcialebias charrua | reverse complement strand
ACTATTATTATCATTATTATTATCATTGTTATTATTATTGCTATTATCACTATTATTACATTATTATTGTTATTATTCTTATTATTGCTAATATTAATATTATTAGTGTTGTTGTCATTAATAATAATAATACTAATAATAATAATAATAAAAATAATAATAATAATAATAATAATAATAATAATAATAATCATTTTATTTAAAAGCGCCTTTCAGGACACCCAAGGACACTTGACAAACGAATACAGTGCAAACATTCTCAGTGACGAATTGAAATATAAAATACATAAAGATTATAAAATACAAAATAATAAAGTTAATGATAGGCTAGTCTAAAGAGATGTGTTTTCGTTGTCGTCATTATTATCTAAATGGGGGAAATTATCTTTTTAACCCATCACACATGTGGGCAGGAACCTGCAATCTAAAGCACCTGGGAAGCAACTGGGGGTTAAGGCCTTGCTCAAGGGCCCATAGTGGGTGGATGCAGGTGTGGACTCTTCACCTTTCAGGGGTTTTGAACTTGCATCCTTCCAGTCACAGGCTTGCCTTCTCTAACCTCTGCGCCACCACTGCACACCTGTTTTCTGTCATCATCTGTGCTGGCCCATAACCATAAAATTATACGTAAACAAACGGTTAATGTAAAATTGACTGAAATGTAAATAAATAAATAAATAAATCATAAAACTAGTGTTGAACAGTCATAAAAAAAAAAAAACAAGTATTAGTTTTCAGTTGAAATCCTGTCTGGTCTTGGCACTGCTGAAACTAGAATGATGCTCTATTTCTCCAAACTGACGTTGTTCTAAAAACTACCTGCAGCAGGTGCAGTAATGCCATATTTTTCGGACTATAAGGTGCAACAGATTATAAGGCTCACTGTTGATTTTTTGAGAAAAATGATTTTAAGTGCGCCTTCTAGTCCGAAACATACAACATTCATTTGTTAGGCATTCACCAGCTAAACAATTTTAACAAAAAAGGAGCAAAACAAATAAAAACAGGTTCTCTTGTTTCACACTAAAAATAAAGTGTAACTTATATACATAATTTTTTTTTAAAATTTAATAAATAATAGAAACTCACATTTGCATGCTGTTTTCCTCACCATCTTTATCTGCGTGCATGTCTGAGTGACGAGATGTACAGCCTCCTAATACATTTTATGTTTTTTTTTTTAAATTGACTGTCTGCTTTGAAGTTCACATTTAGGATTACATTTTTTAAAAGTTAGAAATCAAGAACTACAAATAAAAATGTCCTGGTTGTCTATTTAAGATGAATCTGACTAGAGTTTAGTCCCAGAATCATGCTGTTTATTTGTTTCAGTCACAAGAATCATCTAAACTCTTCATCTGTTTGTATCCAGTCTGATAGTAGTCCGCCTCAGGCAGACACAAACCCTGGGCTAGATCCAGCAGGTGGGCCGCACTCGACTGAGGAGTCCAGTGGTGATCCTGCCCTGGGAGGTCCACATACTCCAGCGGAGGAGGAGAGCAATAAAAGTGTTGTGCGAGTTATGAGGAGAGTTGTTCGCCGTGGAGTTCCTTCTGGTTCAGAGGAGCAAAGCCAGCCCGCTGTGTCTGCATCTGTGTCAAAACCGGCTCCCGCCAAAGCTGGAGCTGCGGCGGACAAGGATGATATATCCACGGGCCTGACCAGTTTAATGGGCAGAAGCAGAACCAAGGAGCACCGGCCTCGCACTCGCACTCAGGACCGCAAAGAAGAAGGGAAGGAGGAGGCACAGCAGGAGGACGAGAAAGGAGAGGTGGGAGAAGAGAGACGAGAGGAGGCCTCGTCCATGCCAGCTCCTGTAGCTCCTCCAAACCCAGCTCCACCGAAGTCCAACCCCTTCACGCCTCCGCTTGGGTTCATCCCCCCTCCCAAACCTGACCCTTTGGCACCGCCGGCTGGTTTCATCCCCGTTCCCAAACAGAATCCGTTGACTCCTCCACCTGGTTTCATCCCTGCCAGTAAAACCAGTCCTGTGCCGCCCAAACACAATCCCTTGGCGAGACCTCCAGGATTCGTTCCTGTCCCGAAGACGGACCCGCTGGCTCCTCCTGCAGGATTCATACCCAAACCTCGTTCGTTCGCTGTGAAGAAGCCAGAGGTAGCGCATGAAAACTGTGCGTGTTTAACTTTGTGCTACCGTGCCTTCTATCTGTAATGTTTTAGCCCAGACATCATCATTACCGTATTTTTCGGAGTATAGGTCGCACCTTTTTATCATTTTTTTCATGGCCTGCGACCTATACTCAGGTGCGACCTATACAGTATATGGCTTTTTATCACTTTCGGCGAAACAAATTTTAAAATCCAGCTCATTTCACAATTACGTTCATTTATTAAGGAAAAGTTCAGCTCAGACACATATTTGCTATAATTTTTATCAAACAAATAATTGTTTTTAAGTGTTAATCTTCTTAAAAGCCTTGCTGTGCGCTCCTGTGGCAGACATTTGCAGCAGAGCTAAACGTAGGTGCGACCTATACTCCGGTGCAATCTATCTAGGGATTTTTCCAATCTATTGGTAATAATTGGACAATGTGACCTATACTCCAAAAAATATGGTAGTCTGCCTAACGTTCACTGGCAGCAAAATGACGTGGGCATTTTCTTTAAAGTACAATTAGTTTTTTTTTTTTTTTTGGTATAATGAAGCCATCAGGACTGAGGGGGAGGAAAGGACATGTGAGCCGATATGTGCTTTGGCAGGATGGTCAGCTGAAATGTTCCCCGAGCACCGAGCTGTGACTCATTACCATCACCTCCTGTGAAGTTTGTGCTCCGAAAGCTGTAATCTACTGAGGCAGGGACTTTATGGGTCTTTAGGGATGCTTTTAAAAGAAACCAAGAGTTATGTTTGGAACTAATATCCTCATTTTGTTCACTTTGTTACAGTGAAATTTACCAGGATGCAATCAGGATTGTCCTCGCTGCATATCCATGGATAATTAATTAAGTTAGAAAAAATTCATTAGCTTTGAAAAATGTTAATATTTCAGAAGAAAATGTTAATATTTCAGAATTTTTGTGTTTCTAAGGAAATCTTTAATTACGGTGATTTAGGCCAAGATTTTATTTTTTAGCTTAACTTGAAACTGAAGCATCTCGGATGTTTTGCTCTGCCCTGTGATCCTGCAATTAGCGTTTGGCAGCTTGGTGATATTTTGAACATTCTACAAGGCAGACATGTTTTAACATCTATCTTTATGTTTTCACACCACAAACACACACAAAAAAAGATTGCACACACAAGAAGAATCTTGACAAAACCAAAAGCTTCTTTATGTACAAGCATGAGAAAAAGTTCACCCTCTTTCAACCCTAGTGTATCATTGGGAAATAATAAAAATGCATTGTTTTTTTTTACCATTTACTAAATTATTGAACTCTAATCTTAAGTATAAAAATATGCAATGCGTTCCTTCATGTCATTGTTTACAGCATTGGAAGAGAATCTAAACCAAAATGGAAAAGTTGCATATGGAAAAACTAAGTCTTCCCTTGTGGATGAAGTCTAGCAAAATGATAAAACGTGTAATAAATTAACACCGTGCCAAGTTAAAAAAGTTAGCTAACAGCAGCTGGAAGAGGCTCCAGTGTCTGATAGAGCTTAGGAGGATGCTGGGACTTTATGGATCTGAGCATGTGCTTCCTGACACGTTCACTAGTGGGCACTTTCGAAAAAGACTTCTGCTCTCATGGCTCAGTTTGAGGAGACAACATGAAAATTAAGCTTTGATTGTCAAAATATTTGGAACAAAGTATAGTAGCATTTATTATTTGTAGTATCAGTACTCTGTAATGGCAAGTAAGCAAATGATTTAGAGAAAACAAGTAGTAAAATTGCCATTTTTGGATGTAACTGGGACCTTGAGCAGACAATTTTGTTCCACCTCATGTACCACATGTGATGCAAATGACAATTAAAAAACCTTGAACTTGTTCAAGACTTCCTTGGTTGAAACATCCAGGCAAATTTACCTCAAGGCCACACTTTGTGTGTAATGTTCACCAAAACTGAAAAAAGATAAAGGTTAAAGTTCATGACAAGACAATTTAGAAAAAAAGACAAGTACAGCTTGTTTGAAAGGGTCATTGGGAGAAAGCCTGAACTCCTTTGTCAACTGAAGTATAGAGTCAAATGTGAAGCCATCTCCATGACGAGCTGCAACTTGGCTGAAATTGTTCCAAATATTCCCAAACCCAGCAACCAATCCACAACAGAACATCTGGGGACAACATCTGTGGCATGAATACAGTCAAAGTCCAGACCTCAAACTGATTGGAGTGCTGTGACGAGACCTCCTGCGTGGAAACAACTGTCTGCACACCTCAATAAACTGAAGCAATGTTGTAAAGAAGAGTGGGACAAAATGTCTATACAACAATGTGAGAGATTGATATGCATCCACAAAACGACTACAGAGATACTTCTGCTACAGTTTGCTGAATTGTTTGGTGGACTTGGTTTTTCTATAGACCACTTTTCTATGTTCTCTTTATTTTTGTTTAACAAGTAACACCAAGGTGGAATCTGTGTTTTTTGTTGTTTGTTTTGATACCCTGATACATAAAACCATATAAATGGAAGAGGATGGACTTTTCTTTTGCAACAAAAGCAGACATGTCAGGGGTAACCACGTCACAACTAACAATAAAAATCATGTAATTGCATTAAAGTTGATAGTCATTTGCAAAATAATCTATTACTTTTCCCAACAAATGCTAAACTTTCACTGTTTCTAACTATTTGATAAAGCTAACTTTAGACTGATAGTCATTCATAATATAAAGTTTTGTATTTACATTGCTGTGCTCACTTTAAGTGGCTTTTATTTTGTATATTTCAGTGAGGGTAATTATTTAAATTTTTAGTAAACTGAAAGTAGTGGCATAAATTAAAGAAGTACCTAACCATAATTAGCACAGCACTACTTGGTTTAAACTCCCATACTTGGGTTCTTTAAAATATTGTACTTGAAATTCAGCTGATACTTTTATATTTAATCACTTTAAAGAAATTAGCAGCAAATAGTTGGAGCAAAACAAATAAAAGCGTTGAACCGTTGTTCCTGCACTGCAGGACTTAATGAACTAATTTTCCTTGAACAGACATTTTCCGTTTTGCATTTCCTGATGAAGTCAACTGGAACACTAAATTAGTTGTTAGCTGTTTGAATTGATTGGGTCTAAAGTTAAAAGCAAATGGTTCAGACTAAAACACATGTGTCCTCCTCACCATCATTTCATCATGTTAACTCCATCTGTGTGTGCATGTTTGTTTATGTGTTTGTGAACATTTGTATACGTAAGGTAAAGGAGACATTTTCCTCCCCTGTGGCCCCCAATGGTAAACCCTCCTCTGTTGCACTGGCTCATTCCCAGTCTGCATCAAATGAGCAGGAGCGTACTCATCCTGCTGCAAAGGTACACCACACTGTGTGTTAATGCTTGCCTGCTTATTTTATCCTTAAATTGCTGTTACGGTAGTCCTTCACTTATCGAGGGGGTTACGTTCCAGACATCTCTGCGATAAGTGAAAATCTGCCAAGTAGGGAAGTTATATTTTAGTATTTATGTACATTTTAAGATTTTATAAACCCTTCCCACTCTCTTGCAATGTTCTTAACAACATTCTAAACTCTCTAACGCTCTAAAAGAGTATAGTGAAAGAGCAAAAAACTTCAAAAAAGAGAAAGTGGCTGAGTGCTCACTCAGGTATAAGACAGACCCTCCCGCCCCCTCCTTTCTTTTTCTGAGACTGTCTGTTGCACACCCATCTGTTCTGTTGCATGTGTCTCTGGAACACAATGGGGAAAGACTAAACCCCACCCTGCCATCTCCTTTCTCTTTCTCTGCTGTGACAGACAGCCCTGTAAAGAGAAAGGAGGGGGCGGTGTTTGTGTGTGTGTGTGTGTGTGTGTGTGTGTGTATGTATCTGTCTTATACCTGAGTGAGCCACATTCAGCCACTCTCTCTCTTTTTAAAAACGGATTCACTCATATTTTTCCACCTAAGCATTTTCTTTGATATTCTACATTTGTTCATCTGATCTGTTCATCCCTGCTCCCTGAGCAGTAACGATGAGGAAAGACAGACCCCACCCGCCCCTCCTTTCTCTTTTTGAGGCTGTCTATCACAGCAGAGAAAGAGAAAGAAGGGTGCAGGGTGGGGTCTGTCTTTTCCCTATCACCTCTGTTATGACAGACAGCCTCAGAAAGAGAAAGGAGGGGGTGGGGTCTGTCTTTTCCCATCACCTCTGCTATGACAGACAGCCTCAGAAAGAGAAAGGAGGGTGCAGGGTGGGGTCTGTCTTTTCCCTATCACCTCTGTTATGACAGACAGCCTCAGAAAGAGAAAGGAGGGGGTGGGGTCTGTCTTTTCCCTATCACCTCTGTTATGACAGACAGCCTCAGAAAGAGAAAGGAGGGTGCAGGGTGGGGTCTTTCTTTTCCCTATCACCTCTGTTATGACAGACAGCCTCAGAAAGAGCAAGGAGGGGGTGGGGTCTGTCTTTCCCCATCACCTCTGCTATGACAGACAGCCTAAGAAAGAGAAAGGAGGGGGCAGTGTCTATCTTTTTCCATTGTCAATCATGTGTCATGTGCAATCTTATGTTGAAAACTTGCAAAAGAGTGAGTCTGCGAAAGTTGAACCGTGAAGTATTGAGGTACTACTGTATTTACCTTTTAGTTATAAATTTTTATTCATTAGACATTTACGAGTTACTTCTGATTCATTAATTTTACTTTCTGGATGCAAACGATGATGATAGGTTCCAGAGCTGATTCCTTCTGCAGAGGACTACAAGCGTGTCAAAAAGATCTTCAGTCTAGACGGCGATAATGTAACCTCTGCTTTTTTCAGCTTGCATCGATCATGTTTTACTGCAGCTTATGTTGTGACAAGCTTGAGCCAACTGCTTACCCAGTTAGAGGGGAAACAAAATGGTCATCAAATTCGAGGTTAAGAGAAGTCCACTGTGGACCTCACACTAGTGTTAGTCTTGTGTGATTTGACTGCAAGTGGACCGCTCTGATGGAGAGCGTTCGGATTGTGATTGGATGCCACTTATCTGTTGTGTATGTAGATGCTCTGTCTCTTCTCACAGTGGGCTGTCACATTCGTGTGAATGCAGGTCTACTGATGTTTTAGTCAAATTTACAATACATTCAGACATCTGAACAACATTGTTCATTCAACATTAACACAGCTCAAAGCCATCTGAGTTGCATTTAAAAAAAATTACTCCGTAGGCAATCCTTAATAAGCTTTATGTATTACGTAATGGACACTATGGAAGGAGCATTTAATGATTCACAGCACTCTGACAGAGCAAAGAAAGAAGATTTTAATCCATGAAACTCTGCTCCTTATGTCATCTGTTTTCTACACTACTGTGAACGTAACATCCGCACTGTGTTTAATTGGGTGAATATTATGTGACTTAGCGCTGCTCAGATTATTGTCCTGTGATGATATTGAACATTATAGCTTACAGTGACCACAGCAGGTCCAATTAGCTCTAAAACAACCAGAACAAATGTTAAATTCAAGAGAAACTCGCCACAATGAAAACATTTTTTTTTTAAAGAAAGATGTTCGTCCAGACCACCTCCACTGATTGTTGGAGTGAAGGCATTTTTAATCTGCATTGAGGACGTCCACACACACATTTAGTCGTGTCCATATGCAGTCCAATCATTCAGGACGGATGTTAGTGCCAGGCCTCAATGGGGTTTTGGTCACTGGCCTCCTAAAGTAAAATCCAAAGACGTGTGAAAAAAATATCATCACTTTTGTAAATTATTATTATTATTATTATTTTTTTTTACAAAGTACTTACTGGTTCATCTCTGGGTGAAAGATGTGTAATGTGACAACAAACCTTTTCTTTTCCCAGAAATTATTTTTAATTTTGTCAATTGGCCCAGTATCATTGGCTCTTGGCCTTGGTCTTTGCATCCCTCTGGTACCTTTTAATTTATTTGGTTTCAGCTGCACAATGATCTGAATATAAACCTGGCCCATATTTGATCATTTTTTCAGCATTAAATATTAGACCTCTTTCTCTTTTCTCCCCGTTTTCACCTTCTTTTGTCTCAAGTTATGTGCTTTCCTTTTGCTTTTTTGTGGGCCCTCGGATCCTGTTCCTGTGTTTGTGCTGTTTGCATGGCTGTAGCGTGCCAGAGGCTCCAGAGGCTCTCAGGTATGGCCTGCTTGACCTCTGGCTCTCCCTCGGCTGCAGACTGATGGGAGCCTCGGCATGTTCTCGTCTGCTGACCCCCTCACTGGTTGTGCCTGTCTGCACGCTTTGACCCCACGCTGCTTCCTGGGTTCACGCAGAGGCCTGGAGTGCACTCATGTCGTAAACAAAGCTTGGGTCAGCTTGTGTTCTTGACCAAGTTTATGAAGGTTCTTTTACCTGCGCTGCATTTAATTTACAGTGAACTCGATATAACGGCTTTTCTACTTTTTGCACACATTTAGATAAGTTGTATTTAAATTGTAGTCAAATGTCTAAATCTGCATGTAATTAAACTTTTCCTATAATATCAAGTGAGTTTAACAATTACAGATAGCTTGTTTGATTGCCACTCTTTGAGGACATTCATTTATCAGTTTTATTAAACCACTGATTGGACAGCCAACAGCTGAGCTACCTGACTGAAATGCGGTTAGTCCTAATAAATTGAATAGGACTAGACTTTTTGGTTTTGATTCTTGAGGATGTTTCACTTATCACCTGAAGAGCGTTCTCAATTTAAAACCGAAAGCTGCAGAGCTTCGTCTTTGGGCCTTTTCAGACACTTCTGCCTTTTCTTTTTTTCCTCACTCGCTCTCGTACGAGGCAGAGACATTCTCTTCCCTCTCCTGTTCTTCTGCTTTTTTGCAGGCATTTTGATTGATGATTGTTTTTGTCATTTGCAAAACTACACTGTTCATCTCTTCAGATGAATTATTTTTTAGTCATACCTGTGATTTCTCTCCTTCTACCAAATAGAACATATTTCACTTTATTTGCATAGACAGTTTTGTTTTGCTCTTGTAGCAGCGTATGACATTTGAAACTCTCCGTGTGGCGCTGATATTCTGACTCTATTCGTCTGATAGAACATGAAGTTATATAATTTTTAAGGACGCACCGATAATTTTTTTTAAAACTTCCAACACGATACTTGAGGTTTGGTATCAGCCGATCCAATACCGATCCGATACATTAAAACAATTCTCTCTCCCCCTTCCCCCGTTTAACCTTTATTTGTACAGGTTATTTTTATTGAGCCTCCAGAACTGAACTAAATTAAAACATTTGTTGTTTAAACGCAGATATAAATGTCCTGAATTAGACATTTATTGAAAACTTGGCACCAGTACAGCACACTTAAACACACCAACAGCTTCACAAGCTTGGTCAAACATGTAAAAAACAACACAACTTTAACATGTTCAGTCAGTGCAATTATGGGTATAACCACCAATGTCAAATAAATAATAATAAAGATAATAAAACTGATATAAACCACAGATTGTCAACTTTGGTCAAACATGAAAAAAACTTCATCAAACCTTTCAATAGGTTCAGGAATTCTATGTAAAATAAAAGAGCGGAAAAAAGAGGAAATAAAACAACATAGCCTCACTAGCTTGGTTGGCAGATTTTTTAAAACAAACTGTAATCAGCTCCTGTTCTTATGGATCGGTCACATTGTCATGGATACCTGATCCAAGAAATTTCCCCCGATATTGGTACAGATATCGATATTGATATCGGATTGGTGCATTACCGATACCCAATCAAGATGTTTCTATGCCGGTACTGATACAGATACTAATATCGGATCGGTGCATCTCTAATATTTTCCCCACAGACCTGCATGCTCTCCACCCTCCTTGCATCCTTTGCTTATCATTGCATTATTTTTAAAACATGAATTACTTTGCTTAATCAACAGAATTGCTGCATTTTCTGTCAGATCTTGGTCGTGCAGTGTTTGTCATCTACTATTACGTTGGAACAGGAATGTGTTTTGCCGCATGGTTTCAGTTGTGTTTTTGAAAATGACGCTGAATGAGTTTAGATTTTGAATCATTTACTTGTGATCCTTCCCTTCTTCAGCCCAGGCTTGTTGAGGACCCGGTGGTCATCCTTCAGGCAGCTCACGCAGCTGCCACTAAGGTCTGATCATGGCTGTAACTCCATGCTTTGGTTCAGAATGATGCTTGTTGTGTGGTTTTTAATCTCTTTCTGTGGTAATAATTAGTGAAGCAGTCTCACCTTCTAGAAGTCCCGCTCTTTATTTTAGACTCCCCTGATGAAGTTTCCCTTGTCTTACTCCGAGTCAGAAATCAAATGTCGATGTTTCTTTAAAATGACTAGCAGCCATCTTTTTTCTCCAGCCTGTTTATATATTTAACAGGCAATATTCCCTGTACTGCATGAGTTCTGCGAAAACAGAAGTTAGTACGTATGTGGACACAAAGCTGTAATTGTAGGCTGCAGAATGAGTCCTTATCGCTTTAGTTTTCCAGAAAGCACAAGAAAAAATAAGCATAAAAATACACCATCTGTGCTTGATGCTGACATGGAGGTTTTATTTCTCTAAACAAAAGCTTTCCATTGCACTTTAAATATCTTCCAGGTCAACATTTTAAAGAACGAACAGCTAAAATCTGGTGTTTTCTATAAAAAAAAATTAAAAAAAACATTTTTCTTTGATATTAATTGGACAATTTTGTGTGTGAAGCAGAAAAAAAAAGCATATCACCCTTTTTGTGATGCAATTATAAAGAAATGATCTTAACCCTCGGTGAGTTCAGTGGGCACTGAGTGCTTTTAGGGTGCATTGAAAGGTGAGTCAGAGTTATTTCATACAAGGCTGCTGGTGTAATGGACATAAAATCTGGTGGTGTAATATCCAAACAAAACCAGTGATCTCAAAATAATGCATCTGTTATCAAGAGGAAAAGAACACCAGTATCTGTGCAAAATTTTACCCTTCTTTAATGTGAAGGTTCACTACAAATGTTCACTACTTCTTGAAGAATTCTCAATTTTACAGCCTGTTGGAAGTTTATATGCAGAATATTTTATTCAATAATGATTATACTATATATCAAAGTCAAAGTCAAAGTCAACTTTATTGTCAGAACTGCAATATGTACAGGACATACACAGGTTTGAAATTGAAATATATATATATA
>JBBPBX010025039.1:6276-21874 GCA_038048925.1 Garcialebias charrua | reverse complement strand
ATATATATGACATGTTTTGAATGTTTCCATTACTTTTGCTATGCTTTCATTATTCTGTTTGTTTTTGTCCTTTTTTCTTACAGGTGAAGACGGAGGAGCAGATACGAGCAGAGAAAGCCTGGTACAATACAGAAAAAGTCTGGCTTGTTCACAAGGATGGGTTTTCCTTAGGTGTGTGTGGCTTAAAATACCTTTATTCATTATTTATTCATTTATTGTACTCTATTAATCCCCAATGAGGAAATTAATATCACCCGCTATTCAGCTTTTACCCATTTGTGTCTAAATGTTAAATGTTCAATTAATCTGGCAATAAATAATCAATGGATTCACGCTCATTTAACGTTTTGCATCAACCTGATGTAAAATGGCTGCCACATTCAACTGACCTAAAATCTGGTGTGGTAGTGGCTGAGAATGCTCCCCAACACACATTCTGAGCGCTCACAGATTACGCAACATCTTTGTTAAAAAATTTCCATCACCTGATTGTCTGTTAGCAAAATAATTATTAAACCACAGAACTTGTGTTACAAGTTTCAGAAAAATAAACTTTGTGTGTACTGCTACAACGGATTAACTTTTTAGTTAAATCAAGATGGCCGCCTCAGCTAATCATTCTTTTAAAACACAAAAGATAGTTATGCGTCTCTAGTTTAACAACAATCAATCTAATATTTGGTTTGCTATTATAAAAGTGATAATCAACACTTACATAAACCAAGCCCTTCACATTTGGCAAGATTTTTTCTTTACTTTAGCATTTACCGGTAGTGTTTAAGTTAACCATAGACCTGTCATGATAACAAATTTTGCTGGGTGATTATTTGTCTCAGAAATTATTGCGATAAACGATAATATTGTTTGAAATTTGCCAATAATTAGTAAATTTGTCAAATTTAAGAGTAAATATTAGTTAATTTGTTTTGCGTTTAGTACCTTTTTTTGACCACCAAATGGCAGTATAAGACTGTTTGAACTAAAGGATGGATAGTGAGGGAACAAGCAGCGTGTCTCTTTAAGAAAAATGGGTGGGAGGCCCCTTGACGAGACATGGGCTGCCTCTCTTCGCTTCTCAAAATGGTTGATGCTCGGTGTGTTTTGAGCTCTTTAGCGTAGCATTTTTCACACAAAGCTTTTAATAAAATTAAAAAATCGGTAAACAAGTTCTCAGCTTCTTTTTTCAGAGAAAAACAACTTTTTACACAAAGACGCTTTTTTTCCACTGAGGTCGGCCTGTTAGTTTATCTCGTAGCTTAGATTCTCAGCTTGGCTGTTTTTTTTTTAACAATCCAAAAACATGATTTTGTACAGGTTAAACAGATTTTAAAGAGAAAAGAGGAAGAAAGGGGTCAGTGAAGAGCACCGGAGCTGAGCTTTTTGCGTTGATACTTTTCATTTATCATGCGATTAATTGATTTATTGTTTATCGCGACAGGCCTAGTTAACCCCGTTTGTCCGTTAACAAAATATCTCATGAATCTCTGTATAGATATGACTGAAACTTTCAGAAATGTATCATCAGATGTATCCTTATAACTGATAACTTTTGAAGACCATCCGTTACAAGTTGGTCGCCACAGCTAACTAACTGATTATAGTCGACACAAAAATGCATAAAACTCAGTCAGTTTTAAAGATACTGAGTTAAAATTTGATGCTGTAGCTGAGAATCATTCACAAGCCACACTCTGACAGATTGCATATAATATTGTCAAGGTTTGACCAAAACCGCGACAACTTTATAATTTCTTACAAGCTGACCTTTGTCTAAGGGCAGCAGGTAATATGCATCACTTTGCAGAATGCTAGGCGTTTAATTTGCATATGTAAGGATACAAACTTTCAATTTTGTCTCCTGCCAGTGTTGACATTTCTCTTACTGTTTGGCATTTAATTTAGAAAATTGCTGAAGTGGGCGTCTGAAGCTTCCCAGCGTTTTTATAGATGCTGATGTTAAAAGATGTCACTTCATTAATCTGCTCTTGTTTACCTCAGCCCACGTGTGTGTAGACATGTTTTCAAAATGAAAGCGCGTTCGCTTTAGCGAAAGAGATGGAACCAACCCGTGTTATCGGGCGTGTAAGATGTGATGAAGCTGTTGCGCTCGGGTTAAGAGCACATGTTAAAATAAATGAATCTCTCACTTGGTGATGATGCAGCAACACTCCTGAAGACCGAGTCAGGCAGCCTGCCAGAGGGGAAGGTAAAAATCCGCCTGGAGAGTGATGGATCTTTATTGGACGTGGACGAAGATGATGCGGAGAAGGTAGTTAATCATAAAATCAACTTGAACCTCATCTATAATGGATGACACATGGGCAGCGTGTGTGACCGCCTCTGCCTTTGAACTCCAGGCAAACCCTCCGTTGTTTGACCGAGCCGAGGACTTGGCCTCGCTGCAGTATTTGAACGAGTCGAGCGTGATGCACTCCCTGCGGCAGCGCTACGGCAGCAACCTAGTGCACACCCACGCTGGGCCCAACATGGTGGTCATTAACCCCATTAGTGCCCCCTCTATGTATTCTGAGAAGGTAGGCAGCAGTCTGAACATACGCCACGACTCGTGGTTCTGCATCAACACGAGCGTAAACCGTTGCTTGTTCCCTTTCTTAGTGTGTGTGAATGTTTAGGATTCAGTAGTCGCACTATTGTGATCCATTTTTCTTCTCTATGATTTACAGCATCTTTCTCGTTCCACAATTTTTGGCTATTTCAACAAATCATGAATCAAAAACATTCAGCTCTTTCAGAACAATCCTGCTATAACTTTTAGTATTGGTGCAATTATAGCTTTTTGACATATTTAGCCTCTTCTGCTCATTTTTCCTCGTAAGAAATGAATTGAGTTCATTTTACATCCTTCAACTCTTTAGCGCTGTTTACAACCTTTTACGGCTCTTTTCACATTTTGTTCTGGTTCAGCTTCTTTCAGCTTCCTTGTGCAAATTATTATTATTTTTCAGCTACTTTCAGCTGTTTTGTGCTCCTTTCAGATTTCTTCTGCTCTCAACATTTTTGTGTTTCTTCTAACTTCTTTGTGCTAATTTCAGCTCCTCAGCTTATTTCTGCAAGTTTCAGCTGGTTCTACTATTTCAGCCACTATATAACTGTTTTATTCTAATTTCATTTAGCTGATTCCACAATTTTTGCACTCATTTCAACTTTTTCAGCCTAATTCAGCAAAAAATATGCTCTCAACTTCCTTCTTGTAATTTCAGCATCCTTCTGCTTTTTAGCCACTTTTCAACTGTTTCTTTGCTAATTCCAGCTTTTTCAGATAATTTTCACTTTTTTATGCTCATTTCTGCTTCTTTCAACCTAATTAGTCAAACATGTCTTTCTGCTTTCTTCTGCTAATTTAAACTTCTGACTTTTCAGCTAGCTTTTCGCATCTTTCTTTAGCTAATTTCTGCCGATTTAAGAGAAATTAAAGTTTTTACATGGTAATTTCTGCTACTTTTAGCAAAATTAACTTATTTCTGCAAAATTTTGCTTGTTGAGCTCCTTTCAGCTTTTTTCTGCTGTGTTCAACCTTTTCTGTTAGTTCAGCTACCTTTTTTTTAAGCAGTTTTGAGCTAAAT
Organism: Garcialebias charrua; assembly: GCA_038048925.1. NCBI lineage: Eukaryota > Metazoa > Chordata > Actinopteri > Cyprinodontiformes > Rivulidae > Garcialebias > Garcialebias charrua. Next base: position 18,290 of record JBBPBX010025039.1, on the reverse strand, counting down.
TTAACCTTTTCAGCTAATTACACATTTTGTCGTTATTTTCAGCTCCTTCCACTTCCTTCTGGTAGCTTAAACTTCTTTGTCTTTTCAGCTCTTGTTTTTGCAAATTTGAGCCTTTTTTTAAGCTAATTTCCTAATTTTTGTGCACTTTTTTGCTTATTTATTTATTTATTACTAAATTCAGCAAATATGTGTTATTTCTTCTGCTAACTTAGGCTTGTTCTTCCATTTCAGCTGCATCTCGGCATGTTTTTGGCTAAATTTCAGCTGTTCTTCAGCGATAAGCATTCACACTGCATTTTTGCAGGAAATGCAATTTCTCTAGTTTACTCTGTTTTTGTTTCCATTTTCAGGTGATGCAAATGTTCAAGGGCTGCAGGAAAGATGACACGGCCCCCCACATTTACAGCATGGCTCAGGCCGCCTACAGGAGCCTCCTGACCACTCGCCAAGATCAGTCCATCGTCCTGCTTGGCAAGAGCGGAAGCGGAAAAACCACAAACTGTCAACACATCGTCCAGTATCTAGTTACTGTTGCAGGAAGCGCCAATAAAACGTTCTCCAGTAGGTTGGGAAGGATGTACTCCAAATGAAAAAAAATTCATAATATCTTCCAATTATTAATTAACGAGTTTTGAAATCCTAAGCACAACTTTTGCCCCCCTTTTTTAAATTTTTTTAATCTCTCACAGCTGAGAAATGGCAAGCAGTCTATTCAGTTCTGGAGGCTTTTGGAAACGCCTCCACTAGTTTGAACGGGAATGCAAGTCGCTTCTCCCATGTGGTGTCCTTGGAGTTTGATCAGGCTGGACTGGTGACGTCAGCTTCTATCCAGGTACAGATACACATGGTCTTATAGTTGAGGGGGGGAAAGCTGCGTGCAAAATACTAAATCCACTTTTGCAGCTTCCTTATGATTTAAGGGGGGAAAGTAGCAGCCAGATTTACATGATTATATCTAACCGCAGCGTCTGATGTGACCACGAGGTGCCAACAATCAAAAGCAACAGGAAAGAAGGAATACATAGCACTTTCAGAGTTTTAAACGTATCCCCTTATGATGAATGGAGATGGAGATGAAGCCATTTTGGCCTAACCTTGTTGATGTTGTGCACAATCCATTTTCTGCAACACGTTTAGATAGGAAACTCCGACATCCCTGTCCTCCTCTGCTCTGTTTGCACTTTAGGATGACCTCACAGCTACAGCCATGTCATGTTTTTCTCAGTAACTGTAGAACTGAATGAGTAATAGACAATTTTATGTTGACTAATTGAGGTCAATTAACTGTAGAGGCCATCTTGACATGCAGTAACTCCAAAGGCTGTAACAGGCAGACGGAGCTCACTGTAATAAGTAAGAGCAACGTTTGAATAAAACAAACAAATATTCTGCCACCAGTTAGCGCTCAGTTTGTATTTTAGGTATGATGCTCAGCTATGTCTGCACCAAATTTTAGCTAAATTTCTGTAAAACTGGCTGAATTATAGCTGTTCTTAGGTTTGCAGTATCATCTTTGGTGGCAGGCAATGATTGTTTCAAAATAATAATCTAGAAAAGAAACAAAAAACTTTTAATAATGCACAATAACAGGAAAATTAAGATGAATGTGGAAAACATCATCAGAAAAATAGCATTTTAGAATATGTGAAAAAGTGGAATCCAATGAAAACGACTCTTTCCTTGTGTTTTGTTTAATGTTTGTGTTTTGCACCTCAAGGGTTTTGCACCTCTCTATCTTGATATCTTCCTTTTGAACATTGTCACAAAAGATTTTCGCTGTACTCCAAGTTTTTATTTTATTTTTTTATCGCTAAACCTAACAGAATACTTATTCTGTGTTATATTAATATCCTGCTTCACAGACGATGCTCCTGGAGAAAATGAGGGTGACAAGAAGACCAGAGGGAGAGTCTGCTTTTAATGTCTTTTCCTACCTGATGGCTGGAGTAGATAGCTCTCTCAGGTCAGTGCTGATACTCTCGGGCTAATTAATCTAACAACACAGCTCTGCTCCGCACTCCAGTCCTTACACAGCTACATGTCGGTGATAAATCTCTGCTGCCGGCCACTGTGTCAGCTGTCATGTCTCTGTCTCGTTTCCTCATCAGGACCGATCTGCACCTCAACCACTTTGCAGACAACAGTGCATTTGGACTCACGCCACAGGTAAGAGGCAGGAGATCGGACAACCAAAACGAGACGCTTGTTGTGAAGCCGTAGTCATTTTGTGCGACTCCGGCAGGCGGATGATAAGCAACGGGCCTCCCAGCAGTTCTCCAAGCTGCAAGCAGCCATGAAGGTTCTGGGGGTCAGTGCTGATGAGCAGAGGGCCCTCTGGCACGTCCTTGGAGCCATCTATCATCTTGGAGCAGCAGGAGCTACCAAGTGTAAGGCTTTTGAACTCTGTGATGGATTCCCACTCTGCAGCAGCCTCAGTTATTAGCAGTGTTTATGTTTTTTTCTTTTAAATGACAGGATGCATACCTGTAGAAAGCACTGCGGGTTTGTTACACTTGCACACAACTAAAACGTTAGTTTTGTTAGCAGCAGCGTTTGTGCATTGACAGATGTTGAGCCTGCATCATAAAAGCAAGGCTTGTGTGATGCAAGACAGAAGTAACAGGGTTAACTGAATTATGTATCTGCACTCGTAAGAAGCTGTTGCACGGTGCACGTCTCGGTAAACTGAACTGCACTGATCTGCAGCACTGGGTGGAAAAATCAGGTCGTTCAGAAAAAGCTATGCTTTCTTACTGATTGCACTTAGAAGAAATGATTAAACCCTTCCTTTCTCTGACTTTTCCTGCTTTTAATTTGAAACTGATGTTGAAATAATGCACTCATTTCCCCACAACTTCTCTCTAATTTATCATTCCTCGCTCGGTAAGTGAACTGGTTTAACTAAATGTGCTTTTTGCAAGAATAACTGAAACTACGGAGCAACTCGTCTAATTGTGAAGAGTCACTGTTGCAGCTTAGAAATGCAATCATTTCCTGTCATGAAGATGTATTACTCTAATATTTGGAGCAGCTGTCCTTTTAAATGTAAGGATTAGTTTTTGTCCTAAGCTGCATAGATATTTGAAAAGAGTTATCAGTCCTTTTTGGAAGCAAATTCTTAAAAAAAAAAAATATCTGTTTCATTTGTTCCGTTATAAATGTTTAGTTTTTACCAGAATAGTTTTAGTTACTTGATTTAGTAAAATCCTCATTACTAAAAGTTTTTCTGGGACAACAAAGAACATCTATGGCTGGTTTGTCCAAAGAGTGGCCCGAGGGCCATTTGCGGCCCTTGGAGTGATTTTGTGTGGCCCTCGACTGCAATTAAATAATTTTGACCCACAGTCTTAAGATGTTGATGCACATGTAGACCTTCTTTAGATTTAATGGTGATACTTTTAATATTTTCAAGTTTAACAGCAAAACACATTAAAATAATATTCTCAAAATGAGCGATATTAAAAACAAGTTAAATATTTAGCTATAATTAATCCGTTTATCCTACAACAAACTTTCACTGACTTATACTGAAAAGTAGAATTTTGGATAATAATTCCTAAAACTTGGCAAAATATAACAAGTGTTTTCAAAGAAAATAATTATAGTTGATTTTGTAATTGATATGGAGAAACTGGACATTTTAAAATAAATATAACCGGGTAACATATAAGTTGATCAGTTTTATCAGTGTCCCTTCAAACCCTCTATAAATCTGTTTTAGCATCTGCCAGCAGGACGGTGTTTCAGAACTTTGATGACCCTGTTGGGTTATCCATGGTCCAAACAGGTGTTTGAAGCTCCACCCACTTTTTTAAAGAACAGGTATTCATTTTGGGCTTTTGTCTCTCAAAATAAATGAAAATGAACTTTTCAAGTACAAGAAAATAAACAATAGACACCCCCAAAAATCCAATAAATTAAATTCTTAAAATATAAAAAGTTTACTGCTTGAGGCTCCTAATGTTCTGGATCTACAATAATTTAAACTAAACTTTTACCATTTCTCCCAAAGTCTTGAAAGTTGTTGAGAGTTAAAAAATGAGGGGGTGTATCACGCTTTAATTTAATAAAATGTTTTCTTTTCTTAAATTCACGTTTCTGGCCTGCGAGGCCTTTCAGACAGTTCTGGTCCACCTATCAAAACATTTGGACACCCCTGGTCTAAAAGGACTTGCTCTCAAAAGCACTTTTTTTTGCCCCTTTTATTTTTCAGTGCAGGTTTATAAACAAAATGCACATTGCACACACAATCTACAGGGACTACACAGTAATTGTTTACTATGGTGTTGCATTTTGTACTTCACTCGTAACTCCCAGTGTGCACAGTCGTTCATGCAGAATAGTTTGCCAGATTATTGTCATCAGATCCCCTCCAGCTGGCTATTGATCTTTCTGATGGCAGTCTAATATCATTAGGGGAGGATTTCATAACATTACAAGCACTTGATCTTAACGGGGGAAACGACGCTAACGAGTGTTCTGGCAGTCTGAAAATGAGCGATTGACATTTAAGATTTGTATAGTGATCACTGAGAACTTGTTTCCAGGGATCACATTTTGATTTATTCCTCTAAGTATTTTAAGTTTAAACAAAATACTACTTTACACCATTAAAAACACTCTCTTGTCCAAGCTGAGTTTTTGTGCCCGCATCACAAGCAGCATTTATGTCGACAATGGTGCAATCTCACTGTTTAACACAAGAGGGCAGCAGTGGTCTCTAATCTTCCAGAACTAATTAAAGACTCCTGGAATAAACGTCCTTCTCTCAGTGTAATAATACTTGAAACTCTCTTTTTTTTAAAAGGCTAACTACATGAGTCTGGGCTCTTTTTTTAAGTGCATATTATATAGACATATTTTATCTTTTAAGAGCTTTTTACTCCATATTCGTTTGACTCAGCAGTACAAAGTACAAAGTCATATTGGCTCGTCCAGTTTTCTCTTTTTGATATTTAAAATAATCACTGTTTTGCATATCAGTTGAGGCAAAAATTAAAAAGTCTTTGCTTGTATTTCGAACCGTCCTGCTTCTCGTTATGAGACTCGTGCAAGGTTTCCGTTGCGCTGATAAATCCAAAGCCAAACCTGAAAGTTATGCACCATAACTCATGTTCCCTGAAGAAGGGAACGAGGTGCAACACGATTGCTATGGGAATCAGCGCCCCCGCGCGGTTACCTGAAGTAATACACTCACGCCTTAACGGCCACGGCGTCAGCGTCGCGCCAGAGGCCCCGCCCTCTGGATGTTTAAGCGGCTGACGCCCGTCCATCTTCCTCTAAAATGCACTTCACCGAGCTTTCAGCATTGAAAGGGCCAGATGTGTTGCACCTCGTTCCCTTCTTCAGGGAACATGAGTTATGGTGCATAACTTTCAGTTCCCTTTCAGTCTGGTCTCTCGGTGCAACACGATTGCTATGGGAACGTAATCCATTCACACCCTTGAAATGCTCAGCAAAATGCATGAGAGAACATCTGCCTTAATACGGCAGGCATTTCCCAGCCGCTCTCCACAAGGTATGTAGAGAGCACATCCTGAGAAGAAAAATGCCATATGTAGAAACATCGTCCTGATGTTACCACTGGGCACATAAATGAAAACACCAGCTAGAGACAGCATAAGTGTCCTCTGCTAGTGTGATTACTCATCATCTCCTTTTTCCCTGGAAATCTTGAGAAGCAGGAGGAAAAGAGCAAGGGACCTATTACGCCACTGGCAATCAGATGGCAATGTGGAGGTAGAAAACCCAGTTCAAGCACAGGGTAACCTTCCAGGTCCCCAGGGGAAAAAAATATGTATAAGGGGCACGTACGAGTCCCTCATCTGCTTCCTGAACAGACAATTACTAGGACTGTCAAAGAGGCCCATCCTGATGTTGGAGAACTGTCAGATGAGAGGGGAACCCTTCCACTGAAGCATCTCCCAAGTAAACATAAACACCAATGGTGTCCCTTGTGTATGCTGTTATTGTTGGAACAAAGACAATCAGGCCTTAGGCCCTCAGCCATTCACTTCAGTGGCCAGGCTGAAGGCTGCCACAGCTCCGGACGCGGGTGTAGAAGCTACCTACGTGCCTGAGTCAGCAGGTCTCTGTAAGAAGGCAACTGCCATGGTATCCCTGAACATTGAGAAGTAGAGGTCACATTGTGAGCTGGCTCCGCATGGGGACAAGCCCAACAAGGTTCTTCCAAACCGTGACCAGACCTGATCCACGACTCGTGGGTTCAGTCTTATTCCGATTCCAAAAGAAACCCTCTTGAAAGGGCATTCGCTCCGTGACTCAGTTCACTCGGAACCTGAGTCGCCCTGAGCGACAATAATCCTGGAGCGTACCAAGTGAGCATCCTCTGTGTCAGGCTGAGGAGGGCGTGGGATCTCGTCCCCCCTTCCCAGTCACTGAAGGACACCGTGGTTTTGTTATCTGATTACGCCAGGACGTGCCGTCCCGTAATCAGACCTTTACCAAAGAAGTATTTTGCTGACAGGAATACGGCCAACAACTGCAGGAAGTTGATGTACAATCTTGCTTCCTGCTCATTCCAGAGGCCTTGGGCGTTCTGATTTCTGCAGACTGCCTCCTCATCCTGTTTCCGAGGTGTCCGTCGTGATAATCACACGGGATGACACCTTACCTTACGGGACCCCTTCCGTGAACACAGACAGGTCCCCCCAAGGTTCCGGGGCCCTCAGGCACTTTGAAATGATTCTAAATATTTCTGCTCACCCAGACGGGGGCAGGTTGTTTTTGTTGGTTTAGCCATGTATGCAGGACCCGCATCTTCAGCAATGCGTGTGGCACACAGGTAGACATTTAGTAAATGTACGAGGAGCAGTCTTCAAACCGAAGGGTAAGACTTTGTATTTATAAGCTTTCCCTTCTAAGACAAACTGGAGGAATTTCCCGTGCCTCCTCCAGACGCCCACATGGAAGCGGGCGTCTTTCAGATCCATCGTACATGCGTAGTCTCCAGGTCTCACGGACTAGGGGACCTGCCGCAGTGTCAACTTGAAAAATTCTTGTTTTCTTGCCCAGAGTCCTGAGATCCAAGGCTGGTCTCAGGGATTCATCTCTTTTGGGCACCAGGAAGAACTTGAGCCCGCAACGCATCCGTTGTGATGACCCGTTCATTTGTCGGACACACCCTCCAGGTCTGCGCGTGTGCCATGAGCCTGGGAGGGATGTCTAGCGGCTGCTTGCTTCATTTGAGTGCAGAAGGGGTGGCCTTCGACCCCTCTCGCGTACTCTGGAGCAGGCTGGTCTGCCCAGCAGAAGACATTGCGAGGTCTGACTGTCTCAGGCAAAGCTCGTGTGTCCCACTGTGGTTCGTAGTCTGACCTAGTAGGTTGTGTTTCACCAAAGTGGTGAGTCAAGAACCAGGGCAGTCTGTGCTCTGGTACTTTCATTCTTGTATATGCATGAAACAGTGTTAGCTTTTCATTACACATACAGTAGACGAGTTATTGTTTAGTGCGCACACACATACCACCAGCTCCTTGTAGCATTTTACAAGTGAAGTCTGGGCTCAAAAGGTTAGGTTCCCGTACTGCGTGAGCGGGCAAACCTGAGGCCCTGTTCCCATTTTGGGAAGAAATAAAATAAAATAAATTTGACATTTTCTCTCCTTCTGTGAGTGAGAGCGCCTGTAATGGTGCAAGGGCATCTCCTTTCCTCTTCTTTTGCTGGTGACCCCTTGCAGCTCCTGTAGCTTTTCTGCCTGGTGGGCCTGCGATACCGAGGCCACTTGTCCTTGTCCATCCCGCCAGGGCCCCTAGGGCCCTGAGATGGTTAACGTCAGAGAGTCATCCATAGCCTCATGGGTGGATAAGCTCTCAGCGTCATCGATGTTTCGTCGTAGGCATAGGAAAACTACCAGGTAGCGTAGCTGAACAGGTAGCTGAAAATCCTCCTCCTGGACTGTGTTGGACAGAGAGTCTCCTTGTTAGCTGGGGCTAAACGTGGAGGTACTCGTGAGCCCGCTAGCGGTGCTAAGACGGGCCCTCGAGCAGCGTAGCATCAGTAAAAAACCACTTAGTTATGCGATGAATTCTACCGTCGATTCGGTCGGACAGGATAGTGAAACAGGCAAAATAAGAGAAGGTTAGCTAGCAAGCTAGGCCAAACATTTTCACATACCTCACGATGGAGTCCTTTATTGTCTGTTCTCGTAGCCGGCTAATCGTGTTAGCAACGCTGTCTTCCGCCACGTGTTGTCGTGGGTGCCCCTGGTTAGCCATGCTAACCGTGGGAGCTAGCCAGATAGCAGCAGAGTTATTCCATTTCCACTCTCCTTTCTCTGGGGTCATCCGCGAGAAAAGCTTCGAGTGTCCTTGCGTGTAGCATCCCTGAGCAGAACGGACAGGCCTCGTGGGTGTCCGCTGCTGAAAAAGGGGGGGGGGTATCCAGATCCGCTGAAGCAGGTTCGGGAGCCGGAGCTCACGGCCTGCCAGAGTTCCTCGTCCGAGGACGTCCTTTCGCCGAGCTGCTCGGGGCTGCTGGCCTGTTAGCTTCGTTAGCTTAGCAGGTAGCATGCCTCGCGGTTAGCGTTCGCTAACCGAGCAGTAAAAAAGCAGAAGAGAAAAATGCACGGGAGCTGGGGCTCGCTGGCCTTCTGGTCTTCTTTGACTTTTGGGTTTTCGCATTACCTTCTTGGGAGCCGTGGCTGAGAAGAGTTAAGCCCGTTAGCAGTGCTAACGTCATCCGGAGACGTCTCCTTCCTCATGTCGCTTCCGCCGGCTAGCCTGCTAGTTGTTAGCAGGTTAGCTGTGTCGCGCAGTCAGCGCCGTCGAGCGAAGCGGTCTGTGGAGGGAGGAAAAGAAAACTTCGGGGTGAAGAAAATGTGCCGGACCAGCTTTCGCCAGCCCAGCAGTCCGCAGTAGAAGATTCTCTGTATGCTCTGTGTAGGGAGCGAGCTCACCTCTGGTCGAGCGATGAAGATACAGTACAGAGAAGATCCGAGAAGAGTGTTACAGGTTTAGCGAGGTGAAGGGCAAAAAGAGGAAGATGGACGGGCATCAGCCACTTAAATGTCCAGAGGGCGGGGCCTCTGGCGCGACGCTGACGCCATGGCCGTTAAGGCGTGAGTGTATTACTTCAGGTAACCGCGCGGGGGCGCTGATTCCCATAGCAATCATGTTGCACCGAGAGACCGACTGAAAGGGAACCCAAATTTCTCTTCACTTAAAATCCACCCTAAATTGGTTTCTTCTAAACCTTTTTAACTTGGTTCTTCTGTTTGTTTACATAGTTTTTACACCATTAATAATCCCCCCCTTAATTTAAATAAACTGTGTCCTTTTACCAATTTTGCTTTGCTTTCATTTTCTTTTTTACACATTTACATTTTTATTTTCTAATTACTATTTATATTTGTATGATTATGCTTTCATTGCATTAGCTGTGCTCTTGTCGGTTGACTTGAGACGTAACCCTGCCCCGTCAGAGGCAGGATGGTCACAGTGTGCATGGACTTTGGTTGGCAGAGTGTCTTATGGAGGTTTTAATGTGCATGTCTCAGCTGGCAGGAAACAATTTGCACGTCACGAGTGGGCCCAGAAGGCAGCTTACCTGCTGGGCTGCACCCTGGAGGAGCTTTCCTCTTCCATCTTCAAGCATCAAGCCAAGGGCACCCTGCCCAGAGCCGGCGCCAGCCGCCAGGTTGCTGAAGAAAATGGCACAGCAGATGCAGGTACTCAACAGAACACATTTCACCAATGTACTCTTTCTTTTTCGTTCTTCGGTGCCCCACACCTCAGCGCCACTCTTTTTCTCTTTGTCATTCTCACTCTGCCACACACTCCCCCGCCCCACACAGACACACGTCTGCTCATCACCTGAGGGAAATTGCATGGCTGGGAGAAAGTAAAGCTTATCTTAGTAATGAATACTACACCTTTTACAAAGGCTATTGACAGATGAGTGCACACACGATGTTGGGACGAGCAATTTTGGATCCCCTCCTCATTCATTGTCCTTGAAATCATAATTGCCTCACATTGATTTTTCACATGCGCAGCTCCTCTGACTTCCATCAGGACTGCCACAGATGTTGAAGGGCACGAGGATACAGTTAAAAGTCTATCACAGCAGGGACGGACAGAAATAACCTCGGTCTCACCTTCTCTGTATCTCCACTCGCACATGAACCCACTGTCCGATACATGTGTGCGCATGTCTGAAACCCCCCACACCCACCTCCAAACGTAAACTCTCCGCTCTCTGTGATGGTAGAAAGAATTAAGTGAGCTTAACAGGTGGCCGTTGCCGCTGGGCACAGACATGAGTTAGCACAGTTAGATCCGACTGGTTCCAAAGCACCTGAGTCCTAAATGTCAATGCTTCACAAAGACCATTTCAAATCCAGCTTGGATACTGTTGCCTCTGGGCACATACTGATGCTGATGGACTTCCTTTTAGAAGCAAATGTTGGGAGCATTTTAGTTAAACATTAATATATTTCTTCAGATTTATGAAACTAGTCCTTTTTTATTTGGCGTTTAAGAAATTGTAAACTGGAAATGACTTTTTCTTCCCCGTCTACTAGGATCCAAAGCTACAGCCATGGAGTGTTTGGAGGCCATGGCATCCAGTCTCTACTCTGAACTCTTTAACATTGTGGTGATTTTGATAAACAGGTAAGTATCAACATTAGATTGATATTATTATGCTTTCAGTTGCTCAAATGCACAATTGTAGATGGATTTATTGTTTACCTTATGATTTGTTGACCTTCAATAACAATGATGATAGTTTAGAGTTAGAAGAGGCTACTTTCAATGTAGACTAATTAAAATGATAAGTGTTGAAAACAAACAAGACTATAATTAAAGAAATCGTCCAGGTTTTTTGGTTCTGTGGTAATGTTATGAACAGTCAATATCTGTTAACTCTTCGAATAAACTCAGTTTGGAGAAATATAATTAAATTGTTATTTTATTGATGAGCTAACAGCAATTATGGGCTAATATAAATGTATATTGTGTCCATCTAAATCCAAATTTACTATATGCAAATTGAAAGACATTTTTTCACACACTACAAAGCTTTACAGTTTGCGTTATACTATTGTCACCTGTCGCGGAGCTAAGAGGAGCAATTGGACATACCTTCAGTTCATTTGTCCATCTGTGCATGGTTAAATGAGCTTAACATGGTACGCACTCGTATGATAACTTGAAAAAATAGTGAGGTGTTGACTTCTGTTTTGGTGAGTGGCTACATTAAGGCATAAGAAAGGTACCTTTCAAAAATGAAGTTGCCACGTTAAAATCCAAATTAGACACTGTGTGTGTGTGTGTGTGTGTGTGTGTGTGTGTGTGTGTGTGTGTGTGTGTGTGAACTGACAACCCCATTATTTGAGGAAACTATTCTATTTTAGTTATTATTTTGCTTAAAAGTATAGTTTCCTCAAACGATTGGGGTGGCCCATAGGGTGGCTGAAGATTTAATCTATGGTAGCCAAGGCCACCATAGCCCCCTCTTGGCTACACCATTGCACCTGGTGGTGGATTAAATTGCACCCGCCACTCGCCAGGATCCCTCACTCTGCACCGCCTTTTCCACAGCGTAACTCCTACCCACGTAAATATATTGTACTAAAAATATTAGGGTTTACTTGCATTCCCTGTTCAATTCCAGTCTGGAAAAAAGCACTCATCTTTAAAACTACAATAGTTCCTGGTTTATTGCATGGGTTCAGTTCCAGAAACCTCAAGAATAAGTGAAAATCCACAAAGTAGCAACATTATATTTATTTTAGTATGTATTCAACCTTTATTTAGGCAGGTTAATCCCATTGAGCCTCGAGGACTCATTTCCAAGAGAGACCTGTTGGCAACAAAGAATGATGACAACAGCGACAACAATAGACAATCATAAGAGAGGTATACCATCCATCCATCCATCCATCTTCTTCCGCTTATCCGGGGTCGGGTCGCGGGGGTAGCAGCCTAAGTAGGGAGGCCCAGACTTCCCTCTCCCCAGCCACTTGGAGCAGCTCCTCCGGGGGAATCCCA